>WNWK01003981.1:0-147500 GCA_009830355.1 Cherax destructor | reverse complement strand
TGAGCCAGGCATGCAGGAGTGTAGCCAGGCATGCAGGGAGTGAGCCAGGCATGCAGGGAGTGTAGCCAGGCATGCAGGGAGTGTAGCCAGGCATGCAGGGAGTGTAGCCAGGCATGCAGGGAGTGTAGCCAGGCATGCAGGGAGTGTAGCCAGGCATGCAGGGAGTGTAGCCAGGCATGCAGGGAGTGTAGCCAGGCATGCAGGGAGTGTAGCCAGGCATGCAGGGAGTGAGCCAGGCACAGGATGCACATGCAGGGAGTGTAGCCAGGCATGCAGGGAGTGTAGCCAGGCATGCAGGGAGTGTAGCCAGGCATGCAGGAGGTGCAGGAGGTGCAGCATGGGAGTGTAGCCAGGCATGCAGGAGTGTAGCCAGGCATGCAGGGAGTGTAGCCAGGCATGCAGGGAGGAGCCAGGCATGCAGGGAGTGTAGCCAGGCATGCAGGGAGTGTAGCCAGGCATGCAGGGAGTGTAGCCAGGCATGCAGGGAGTGTAGCCAGGCATGCAGGGAGTGTAGCCAGGCATGCAGGGAGTGTAGCCAGGCATGCGGGAGAGGCAGCAGGGTGTAGCCAGGCATGCAGGGAGTGAGCCAGGCATGCAAGGAGTGTAGCCAGGCATGCAGGGAGTGTAGCCAGGCATGCAGGGAGTGTAGCCAGGCATGCAGGGAGTGTAGCCAGGCATGCAGGGAGTGTAGCCAGGCATGCAGGAGTCCACATGCAGGGGTGTAGCCAGGCATGCAGGGAGTGTAGCCAGGCATGCAGGAGTGTAGCCAGGCATGCAGGAGTGTAGCCAGGCATGCAGGGAGTGTAGCCAGGCATGCAGGCGAGTGCAGGCATGAAGTGACCCCGGATAAGGACTTGTACCTATTCCTTATGGAAGGATCCCTTCCAAAATAGGGTCTCTTCCCACTCCCCTCCTCCCTCTCTTCCATCCAGCAACATCAGTCTTCAATAAAGGTAAGTGCCACATAGAGTTCATTCATTTGTGCATGTAAATCTATCTTTAAGGCCCCCCAAATTTTTTTTTTCCAAACTTCTGGGTTTCTGGAATGAATTAATTGAATTTCCATTACTTCTTATGGGGAAAATAGTTTTGGTTTTAGCTGATCCATCTGGAACGGATAAAAATCGAAAACCGAGGGATGACTGTACGTATACGTATTTGTGCTAGAGTTGGTGTGTTATTGTCACATATTTTAATAAATATTTTTTTGTCAATTTCACTTGACCACCATTGACAAAGGTATTGTTTAATTGATATTGTGTCAGTTTAGTAATGTTGTATAGCAGCTCAGAGTACAGTAATAATTATTTAATAGACAATTTTTTAAAGAGCATGATGAAAAATTATAGAACAGTACATTTGGATTCCCTCAAACCAGGACTATTTCTGCAAGACCCAAGAGTTTATAAATTGAGGCAATAGTTTTTCTTCACTTTGAGATATGAAGGGCTCCTGATCCAAGGAATTAGATCTTTTCCTTTTCCCTGGATCAAACCTGATTATCTCCTCTTCCCTAGGAAGTGTTTGATGTAGGTTTAGCACTTCCCCATGAATATAATAGAGACATGTCATGGTCTCCCACAGATAACATGACTGAGGGTAGCACGATGGGGGTTGAGAGGGAGGAGTATGTGGAGGTGGAGCATGATTATTCTTACCAGCGGGACGACCGCACCTTTCACATGACGAAGGGAGAGATCTTGATGCTCCTCAAGCGCTCCACTGCTGAATGGTGGCAGGTTGGTCATTCGCTTATTGTTCTCCCTCTCCCTCTCTCTCTTCCCCTGAACACTATAGTTAATAGTTTTGATCGTAGATGTAGTAGTATCTTGCTCTCTACTGAGTTAACTTTTTTAAGAATGTAATCTGTTTCTAAATTTCTTTGTAGGTAGACAGATGTTTGCTTTACTTTATAATAACAGTGAGAATAGTGTGAATGTACTATATTGTATATATACTGTATGTGTATGTACAATATGTTCATTTATACAATGGGCATGTACATAGTACTTATTGCTTTGGTATTTGCAAAACTAGACTTCCATGATTTTGTGATGTATTGCAAGTAAACTTATGTGGAGACATTGAAACAGAAGATAAAAAATAATGTACTACTGTATATTTCAGCCTTACATTGAGGCACTTACAAATAATGTAGTTTACATGTAATAAAACATTGGTAGACTCAAAAGAAAGCCACTAATTATGGACTACATTTTGGGAAAACTAATCATAATGCTTAAATGTTACTTAAGATCTAGACATAGACTATTAAGTAGGGCTTCTTATGCAGTTAACCCTTTCAGGGTTGAGACCCCCGATACTTGCAAATACAAATTTTTATTTCCTTGCAAGTTTACATTGAGATTTTGTAATTACAGTAATGAGTTGCAGTGCAAAGAGAGCCATTATCATGCCATGGCATTATGGGCAGACTAAATTTAATGGCTTACAGACTATTTAATACTAGAGAAATTGATCATAGTTTAAGTTGTACATCTGTTTTTATTTATAGCAGACAGTAAGTTTACTCACTCTCGGGGTAAAAAAAAAACAAATGAAATGATAGAGAATCTTTTCCTGGTGGTAATGACACCAAAAGTACGAAATTTGATGGTAAACTTATGAAATTATGCTCTCGCGAATTTAGCAATATCGGTAATATTTACGCATTGGCGATTTTGCCCACTTTGAGCCCTATTTTCGCCCAATTCCATTGTTCCAGTCGACTAAAATCATAGTTATTTCGCTAGAACTCCATTTGTTCTATCGATTGAGTACAAGAAACCGCCCATTTACCGATTTCAACTACCCAGTAAAGTGGTCAGAAATTGGTAATTTGGTCAATTTCACACAAATTTCAAAATATACCAATTTCAAAATAGGGTCCAGAATAAACAAGACAGACATTCCTGGCACTAAAATAAAATTTTCTCTGTTCATTAGTCACATCTCCAGGCCCCCCTTATATTACTCTTGCTTTCCATTTTGAATTTGTATTCTCACAAAAAATAGAAGATTTACTGTTATGCAGATTACTGGACTATTGTAAAAATGGTATGAATAATATCAGCGCACTTGTGAAAGAATATTAGACTCACCAGTTGACGTGTATTGGACGTGTGGCGTGATTTGTTTACTTTTGAACATCGGCAAAACTCAAACATTTCCGCTATTTTGAGCTCAATTTCAAGGTACGTTTCACCGTGAAACCAATCAAAATCATCTCTATTTCTGTAATACAGTGGACCCCCGCCTAACGAGCATCCCGGAAATCGTACAATTATGTAAGTATAATATTGTAAGTGCTTGTGGAAGTGTATTTTTGGGGGTCTGAAATAGACTAACCTACATGACATTATTTCTTAAGGAAGTAAATTCGTTCGGTAATGGCACTTGAGCAGGCTTCTGGAATGAATTTTGCTCGTTAGGCGGGGGTCCACTGTATATCTTCTATTCTATCAAATGAGATCAAGAAAACGAGAATACAACCATAAATACCATATGAAAATACAGTGCAAAGTCGCTGTTTGTTTTAAACCAAAAGCAGTCAGTTTTTTTTTCTCGTTCACTGCGTGCTGCAGGATTTTCTTTATACTGCGCACACTGACCACGCAGACCCATTCTTTCATTTGTAGGCCTACCAGCTTTTCCACCAGATTTGAAGGCGCTAGAATTTTGGCGTATAAATACAGGACCGACACTGGCTCTCAAGACGTACATATACAGGACCGACCCTGAAAGGGTTAATTACAATCACAAGTACAATAAGAAAAGTAGCATATGAACAAATGGTCAATTACAAAAGAATTGCATATTATTTCAAACTGATTCAATGATCTGTTTTGTGGAGTGATTGAATAGAAATGGTGAAGATAAATCAAGTTACTTAGTTACAATAGAAATACAATAATAATTACCATTACTGTTTTATCATATGCAGTACATGGTGCAGTATACAAAATTTTCACTGAAAATTATTATAGCAGTTAATATTTATTCTCTTAAGACACCCAAGTTGTATTACACTTACAATCCCATTAAAGCCTCAAATCAGTGATATTAATGTATTATTATTACAGTAAGTAGTGTAGTCCTAACTTTAGTTTCCCCTGAAATGCTCTGCATATCCATAAAAAAGTACAATATCTCATTTACTTAATTTTGTAACAAATTTGTATTTTTTTCCTCAACAAACCTGCTGTATCCCACCGAGGCAGGGTGACCTAAAAAGAAAAATGAAAATTTCTTTTTAAATTTAGTAATTTATACAGGAGAAGGGGTTACTAGCCGCTTCCTCCTAGCATTTTAGTCGCTTCTTACGACACGCATGGCTTACGGAGGAATAATTCTGTTCCACTTCCACTATTACATGTGAATTTTTGCATCTAATATTACTATAATTTAGAACAGTGCTTTACCAGTGCAAGTCAAAGTTAAAGGCTAGAAGTTAGGGCAAAGTGATGTCATTCTATGTATAGTACTAATAGTATGATCTTCCTCTATGCTGGACTCTGTATATAGTTGACTGTTCTGATAATTAATCTGCTCATTATGATTTATTTGTGGGTTTTGATGCTTAGTAGGTATGCATAGAAGTGCTTGAATGAACCAAATTACCAATAAAATCAATATGAATATTCAGACATTGGCAAATCCTGACCAGTTTGATGACTTTGGAAATTACTATGGTGTATATTAATTGAAGAAATTTTTGCAGGTAATCAGACAAGGAGAACAACGACCCTTTTTTGCTCCTGTGCAGTATGTTCGAGTAACAGCTGTGCCCCATGAACAAATGAAACAGTTTATCAAAAAGGGAAGAGAGCAACAAAAGCTGCAACTTGAGCAAATTTCAGATGAAATAATTCCAATTAACAAGCCACAGGGCCTACCATTGCAGCCATCAACCAATGTAGAGGTTCTGTCCTCTAAAAGTCCAGTTACTAGTCCAGTCACCAGTCAGTGTTACATGGCTGCAGTAGAACCAAACAGAATAATATCAGAGAGGAGAGATCAGTATCTTAGCAGACCTCAAGGATTTTCATCCTTTAAAAGTGATTTCCCTAAAGGGTTACCCCACAGAAGTAACAGCAGCAACAATGAGTTGCCGTCTCCAAACTCTCGAGGTCATGCACACAGTGGACAGGAGTCTTCATCCTCTCACACATCAAAATCAAGCCTGAATGATGACAGCATGGAGTCGCTGAAGTATCTCCATTCTAAAAACCAGGTGATGAAGGCATCTTCACATGATGAATTAATGTGTGGAGATCGAAGTCAATCTACTTTAGATATTAGTCAACCTCGAGCAGCTAGCAATGAGGAATTGGATGGTCATTATAATGGTAGAGATTATTTATTTAAGAGTAATCAACTTAGCTATCGTCATAGATCCAACTCTGTGGATTTTAGAATATTTCAGAAAGAATTATCATTTGGTGAAATGAAACAAGGATCTTTAGATAAAAGTCGTAAACCAAGACTGTCAAAAGATACAGGTAACAGACGTAGATCATGGGCAGTTGAGGAGCTAAGTGCATCGGAGAATTTTCGTCCTTCTCTAAGAAGAGGGGAGACTGTGGATGCAGCTATTGTCTTGGATGTGCCTCCTAAACTGCCACCGAAGCAAAGGAAACATAGATTTGAAACATACAATTCCAGCTCAGAAAATATTGGTATATTAGAGGGACCAATAGATATAAAGTTACAAGAGGTTAAATTAAGTCAGTCTGCATGTTCAGCAGTGACAAATGGGAGTAACCAGAGTAAATCCTATGAAATGGGACACACTCGCCAAACTTCTGATCCACTCATAGTTTCAGAAAATGAGGAAAAATATTCACTTTGTCATCAGGAAGCTCAGGACTTGAAAGATCCTCCTGTTGCATTACCAAGGAAAATTTTACCCTCTCAAATTTCTTCACTTGAAAGAAGAGAGGAAGATAAGGAAAACAAAAAAGGGATGAAAGTTGGAATTTCAGCATCTTTAAGTTTGGGGGATACCTTTCATAGAGAGGGAAATAGCAGTCAGGTTAAGAAAAGTTCAAGTCAGAGCAGTTTAAATAGTACATCTGTCAATGTGGGTGGAGGAATTCTGACTAGGGGTGGTAGTTTGTCAAAAGGAAACCATGCACCAAAGATTTCCAGTAATACTGAATCAGTTCAGAAAGTTCCTGGTTCTCCAGATTTGTTAAGGAAAGGTGGTGGTACTCCAAATTCTACCAGGAAAGACTATGGAACTCCTGAGTCTCTTAGAAAAAACTATGGGTCTTCAGGAAAGGTGTCAGGAATAAGGGAAACATGGCGAAGTTTCAAGCACAAAAGTGAGAAACGAGAAATTAAAAAAGAGGAAGAAAAGGAGAATGAAGCTGTCAAAATGTCTTCCAGAGACACCCCAACACCTGATTCTTCTCGTAGCAGGAAAATAACACAGGTATGTTAGGTAAATTGACTAATATTTTTCTAGTCCTGTTGAGTTCTGGAGGTGGGAAGTACAATGCTTGCACTTTAAAGGAGGGATTTAGGATATTGGCTGTTTGGAGTGACATCTAAACAGTCGTATCTGAGCACCTCTGCAAAGACAGGGATTATGTGTGAATCACTTGTCTTTGCAGAGGTGCCCAGATATGACAGTTTAGGTATAACTCCAAACAGCCAATATCCCAAACCCCTCCTTTAACCCTTTGACTGTCGCGACCCCAAATCCTAAAGTGTGTCTGTGTCGCAAAATATTTGAAAAAAAAAAAAATTATAACGAAATGATAGAAAATCTTTTCCTGATGGTAATGACACCAAAAGTACGAAATTTGATGGAAAACTTACGGAATTACGCTCTTGCAAAGTTAGCGATCTCGACGATATTTATGCATCAGCGATTTCGCCCACTTTGAGCCCTATTTTCGGCCAATTCTGTTGTTTCAGTTGACCAAACTCATAGCTATTTCTTTAGAACTCCATTTGTTCTATCGATTGAGTATGTATGTACAAGAAACTGCCCATTTACCGATTTCAACTACCCAATAAAGTGGTCAGAAATTGGCAATTTGGCCAATTTCATGCAAATTAAAAAAGATGCCAATTTCAAAATAGGGTCCAGAATGAACAATGCAGACATTCCTGGCACTAAAATAACATTTTCTCTGTTCATCAGTCACGTCTCCAGGCCCCTCTTATATTACTCTTGCTTTCTATTTTGAATTTTTAATCACACAAAAAATAGAAGATTTACTGTTATGCAGACTACTGCATTATTGTAATAATTGTATAAATAATGTCAAGCCATTCGTACCTGAGTATTAGAATGGTTAGTTGGACACTTATTGGACAATGTTTATTGTTTATTCTTGAACATCAGCAAAAATCAAACATTTCCGCTACTTTGAGCTCAATTTCAAGGTCCTTTTCATCATGAAACCAATCAAAATCATCTCTATTTCTGTAATATGTCTTCCATTGTATCAAATGTGACCAAGAAAACGAGAATTCAACCATAAATACTATACAAAAATACACTTCAATGTCGGCGTTTTAATCCAAAAACATGGTCGGATTTTTTTTTCTCATGCACTGCGTGCTGCAGGATTTTTTTTTATACTGAGCACACTGACCACACAGACCCATTCTCTCACATGTGGACCTACCAGCTTTCTCCTTCTTGATTTGAAGCCACTAGAATTTTGGCATATTAATACATCAAAAACACTGGCTCATAAGATGTATATATACGACAGAAACAGTCAAAGGGGTTAAAGTGCAGGCATTGTACTTCCCACCTCCAGGCCTCAAATCCAGCTAACCGGTTTCCCTGAATCCTTTCATAAAATATTACCCTGCTCACACTCCAACAGCTCATCAGGTCCCAAAAACCATTCGTCTCCATTCAGTCCTATCTAACATGCTCACGCACGCTTGCTGGAAGTCCAAGCCCCTTGCCCACATATCACCCTTTACCCCCTCTCTTCAACCTTTTTGAGGACGACCCCTACCCTGCCTTCCTTTCCCTACAGATTTATATGCTCTCCAAGTCATTCTACTTTGTTATATTCTTTCTAAATGACCAAACCACCTTAACAACCCCTCTTCAGCCCTCTGACTAATACTTTTAGTAACTCCACACCACCACCTAATTTCCACACTACGAATTCTCTGCATAATATTTACACCACACATTACCCTTAGACAGGACATCTCCACTGCCTCCAGCCTCCTCTTCCATATTCCCCTCCAATCTGATATTCAATTTTTCTTTACCTAACTCATTTGATACCCTCATTACCTTACTCTTATCTATGTTCACTTTCGACTGTCTTCCTTTACACACCCTTTGCAGTCTGCCAATTCGAACGTACCATCCCTGCCTGCTTTTAACACTTTTGTCTTGATTACATCATTACCAGCTGCTTGACCTTTAATTTTACCCACTACCTCACCCTCTCCCACAGCCACAACTGGCTGTTTTTCACTTCTAATGGATATTATAACTCCCTGCTCAATTCATGACATCACTGTCTCCCTCTCTTCACCAGCATTTAACAGCTCCTCAAAATATTCCCTCCATGTACTTATTTCCTTCTTTCCATCTGATAACTATCTTTTTTTTTTTTCAACAAGTTGGCCGTCTCCCAGCGAGACAGGGTGACCCAAAAAGAAAAAATCCCCAAAAAGAAAATACTTTCATCATCATTCAACACTTTCACTTCACTCATACATACACAATCACTGTCTTTGCAGAGGCGCTCAGATACCACAGTTTAGAATAGTCCCTCCAAACTGTCACTATCCCAGACCCCTCCTTTAAAATACAGGCATTGTACTTCCCATTTCCAGGACTTAAGTCCTGCTAAATCTATAATAACCGGTTTCCCTGAATCCCTTCACTAAATATTACCCTGCTCATACTCCAACAGCTCGTCAGGTCCCAAAAACCATTTGTCTCCATTCACTCCTATCTAACACGCTCACACACGCTTGCTGGAAGTCCAAGCCCCTCGCCCACAAAACCTCCTTTACCCCCTCCCTCCAACCTTTTTGAGGCCAACCCCTACCCCTTCTTCCTTCCCCTACAGATTTATACACACTCCAAGTCATTCTACTTTGATCCATTCTCTCTAAATGACCAAACCACCTCAACAACCCCTCTTCAGCCCTCTGACTAATACTTTTAGTAACTCCACACCTCCTAATTTCCACACTCCGAATTCTCTGCATAATAATTACACCACACATTGCCCTTAGACAGGAAGTCTCCACTGCCTCCAGCCTCCTCCTTGCTGCAGCATTTACAACCCAAGCTTCACACCCATATAAGAGTGTTGGTACCACTATACTTTCATGCATTCCCTTCTTTGCCTCCATAGATAAAGTTTTTTGTCTCCACAGATACCTCAACGCATCACTCACCTTTTTTCCTTCGTCAATTCTATGGTTAACCTCATCCTTCATAAACCCATCCGCTGGCAAGTCAACTCCCAAATATCTGAAAACATTCACATCTTCCATACTCCCTCTCTCCAATGTGATATCCAATTTTTCTTTATGTAAATCGTTTGATACCCTCATCACCTTACTCTTACCTTTGTTCACTTTCAACTTTCTACCTTTACACACCCTCCCAAACTCGTCCACTAACCTTTGCAACTTTTCTTTAGAATCTCCTATAAGCACAGTATCATCAGCAAAAAGTAACTGTGTCAACTCCCATTTTGTACTTGATTCCCCATAATTTAATCCCACTCCACTGCCCAACACCCTAGCATTTACTTCTTTTACAACCCCATCTATAAATATATTAAACAACCATGGTGACATCACATATCCCTGTCTAAGACCTACTTTTACTGGGAAGTAATCTCCCTCTCTCCTACACCCTAACCTGATCCTCACTATCCTCATAAAAAATCTTTACAGCATACAGTAACTTACTACCTATTCCATTCACTTGCAACATCTGCCACATTGCTCACCTATCCACTCAATCATATGCTTTTTCTAAATCCATAAATGCAATGAAAATTTCCCTACCTTTATCTAAATACTGTTCACATATATGCTTCAATGTAAACACTTGATCTACACATCCCCTACCCACTCTAAAACCTCCTTGCTCATCTGCAATCCTACCCTCTGTCTTGCCTCTAATTCTTTCAATAATAACCCTGCCATACACTTAACCTGGTATACACAGTAAACTTCTTCCCCTATAATTTTTACAATCTCTCTTGTCACCCTTCCCTAACTATCGTATTGTTTTTAAATGTTAAATCCATTTATTTTTAAATTTTCTCAACTTCTTAGTCTCACTTCAAATTTTTTCTTAATCTCAGCAAAATTTTAGTGACCTATTCAGTCAGTGTGCAGTGTTGTTGTTACTACTGCTACTAACTACTGCTGCTAACTACCAACTAACTACTAATTAGCAACTAACTAGCAACTAACTACTACCTAATACCTACTACTAACTACTACCTACTATTACTACTAACTACTACTATTACTACTATGTACTACTATTACTACTAACTACTACTATTATTACTAACTACTACTACAAATGAAGTATTTTCAGACACCCCCTTCACCACAATCAAGCCCTCAAAGAATAGTATTTGATGACTGGGGTGAATATGTTGATGAGGCTTCGAAGAGACCATTCTACTTCAACACAAGAACTCGTGAAAAGCGATGGAAACCTCCACGTAAAGGAATACATTCAGTTGCCATTCCAGAGGTGAGCTTTGTGCACTCAGTATTAATTGTATTTTGATATGGGAAGACCTTAAATTATCATTGCATACTTTTCGGCTGTATATAGCTTTGTGATAAAAATAAACCAGTAAGGTAGCATTAAAAAAACTACATACAGTGTACCCCCGGCTAACGAAAGGTTTAGTTAACGGAAAAATTGGTTACCGAAAGCTTTTTTCGCAATCTGATAGCGAAAAAAGCTCGGATAGCGAAACGTATTAGACCTGTCCGCCTGCTCAGCACCTGGCCTGCGCCTGCGCAAGACACCAGTGTAGCGTTGTTTACCATTGAGATAACATTACCCAGTGGTTTAGTGATTGTCACTGTGAAATAAGTCACCATGGGTCCAAAGAAGCTTCCTAGTGTATTAATATTGGTAGAATTACCGACAATATTTGAAGTAAAAGGACACAAATGCAACTAATGAGACATTTTATTGTGGCAACGTTTCACTCTCCAGGAGCTTTTTCAAGCCGTTACAAACAATATATAGACACAGAGGGTATATATATACTCTCAAAGTGAGGTGTAATACTAGTGGTGGTAGAAGTAGTAGTGATATAAGTTGTAGTAGTAGTAATACAATAAGGTAGAACAATCAACTTGCACATGAGTAAAAGGTGATAAAAACAATTACTTGGGTAGTACAGTGGACCCCCGAGTTTCGTAAAAACTTCACTCCTGAAGTCTGCTCAAGTGCCATTACCGAACGAATTTACTCCCTTAAGGAAAAATTTCACGTAGGTTAGTCTATTTCAGACCCCCAAAAATACACTTCCACAAGAACTTACAAAATTATACTTACATAATTGCACGATTTCCGGGGTATTCGTTAACCGAGGGTCCACTGTATTAAAACAGGTTAGACAAATATTTCTGTAGGAGGTTGGAAAAGAGAAGGCCTGTAGCAGTGTTCCACATCTGCGATGCGCTTGTGTGGTATTAGCAGGAGAGGCTATGTGATGGTAGGGTTTACTGTTTTCAGGAGGATTCTTGGTAAGACTACAGAGATGGTGAAGCTGCCTTTATTTTGTTTAATTGTGTTAGAAACAGCGATAAGTGCTGATTCAAGGCACTTGCGTCTGCGGAAATCAGTTTCTTTGATTACTAATCGAGCGTCTTTGAATTTCATGAGATGATTGGTGGAATTTCGGTGTTGTACGCAGGCGTTGTTCAGGTTATCGTTCCTACATGCATTAATGTGTTCTTTGAGGCGTGTTTCGAGGTTTCTTGCCATTTCTCCTACATAAATACTGTCGCAGTCTCCACAGGGTATGGTGTAAACCCCTCGTTGACTGGTATTTATGTAGGAGAACGCAGAAACCTCAACACGCCTCAAGAACACTATGCATGTAGGACGATAACCTGAACAACGCCTGCGTAACCATTCCACCAATCATCTCATGAAATCAAAGACGCTCGATTAGTATCAAAGAAACTGATTTCGAACGAGGCCTTGAATCAGCACTTATCGCTGTTTCTAAACAATTAAACAAATAAAGGCAGCTTACCATCTCTGTGTCTTAGCAAGAATCCTCCTGAACAGTAACCCTACCATCACATAGCCTCCTGCTAATACCACAAGGCGCAGATGTGGAACTGCTACAGCCTTCTTTCCAACCTCCTACAGAAATATTTGTCTAACTTGTTTTAATATTACCCAAGTAATTGTTTTTATCACCTTTTACTCATATGCAAGTTGATTGTTCTACCTTATTGTATTACTACTACTACTACAACTTATATCACTACTACTTCTACCACCACTAGTATTACACCTCACTTTGAGAGTACAGTGGACCCCCGAGTTTCGTAAAAACTTCACTCCTGAAGTCTGCTCAAGTGCCATTACCGAACGAATTTACTCCCTTAAGGAAAAATTTCACGTAGGTTAGTCTATTTCAGACCCCCAAAAATACACTTCCACAAGAACTTACAAAATTATACTTACATAATTGCACGATTTCCGGGGTATTCGTTAACCGAGGGTCCACTGTATATATATACCCTCTGTGTCCATATGTTGTTTGTAACGGCTTGAAAAAGCTCCTGGAGAGTGAAACGTTGCCACAATAAAATGTCTCATTAGTTGCATTTGTGTCCTTTTGTCGTGTGGGTCTTGGGAGAGATATATAGGAGGTCAAAGATACTCCTTGTTGGATGGTTACGGTATATTTACAGTAAGTGAAGGAGAGTCCAGCACACCGTCTGTCTCGCCTGTAGGTCTAACGTTAGTGAGGGAGAGTGCCTATGAGAGGCTGTGCACATGCGCTGAGCCTCTGACGTCAGCGGGTACCGTGACGTCACACGCAAAGGGACCAGCTGTATAAAAGGAAAGATACACTTCACAAGTGTATATATGATACTGACACGACACTTTTACTTAAGCTTCCTAGTGGCGCCCCAGTGGTAAAGAGAGTGAGGAACACCATCAAACTGAAGAAGGAGATTGTTGAAAAATATGAGAGTGGCGTACGTCTGAGTGATCTTGCCAGGATGTACAAGAAAAGTGCATCTACTATCGGCACTATCCTGGCAAAGAGAAATGAGATCAAGGAAGCTAATGTTGCAAAAGGGGTTGATTTGTTAATGAAACAAAGATCATAAAGAGTGGATGAGGTTGAGAAGTTACTGATGGTGTGGATCAATGAAAAACAGATAGCGGGTGATAGTATTTCCATGGCGATAATTTGTGAAAAGGCAAGGAAGTTGCACGCAGATCTTGTCAAGACAATGCCTGCAACCAGTGGTGAGGCGAGAGATTTTAAAGCCAGCAAAGGCTGGTTGAACAGGTTTAAGAAACGTAGTGGCATACGGTGTTGTGAGGCATGGTGAGGCAGCCAGCTCAGACAGACGGGCAGCTGAAAAATTTGTGCAGTAATTCCAGGGGTTCATAGACACTGAAAAATTTGAACCCCAACAATTGTTTAATTGTGATGAAACAGGCCTGTTTTGGAAGAAAATGCCCAACAGGACCTTCATTACTCAGGAGGAAAAGGCACAGCCAGGACACAAGCCTATGAAAGACAGGCTAACTCTTATGATGTGTGCCAATGCCAGTGGTGATTTTAAAGTGAAGCCTTTACTGGTGTATCATTCAGAAAATCCCAGACCCTTCAAGAAACACAGTGTTGACAAGAATAAATTGTGTGTGCATTGGAAGGCTAACACCAAGGCATGGGTCACTACAGAGATTTTCAAGGAATGGTTGACTGGAGTGTTTGGCCCTAGTGTGAAGAAATACCTCCTGGAAAAGAAATTGGGACTCAAGTGCCTCCTGGTACTGGACAATGCTCCTGCTCATCCTCACAACTTGGAAGAGTTGTTGCCTGATAAGTTCAGTTTCATCAGAGTGAAGTTCTTGCCTCCTAACACCACTCCTCTCCTCCAGCCCATGGACCAGCAGGTCATTGCAAACTTCAAGAAACTGTACACCAAAGCAGTGTTTCAGAAGTGCTTTAATGTGACCAATGACTCTGAATTTACCCTAAGAGAGTTCTGGAAAGATCACTTCAATATCTTGCATTGCATATAGGCCTTATAGGTAAGGCTTGGGAGGAAGTGACTTCCAGGACTTTGAACTCTGCATGGAGACCACTGTGGCTGGATTGTGTTAAAAAGAGGGATTTTGAAGGATTTGAGGCTGACCCTGACCCTGACGACCCTGTGCCTGTTGTGGAACATGTTGTGGAAGATATTGTGGCATTGGGGAACAGCCTGGGGATGGAGGTGAGTGGTGAGGATGTGGAAGAGTTGGTGGAGGAGCACAGGGTAGAGCTAACAACTGAAGAGCTGCAAGAGCTTCATCTGGAACAGCAACTGACCACAGCTGAGGTTATTGCTTCACAGGAGGGAGAGAGAGAGGAGGAGGTGCCTTCTTCAGAGATTAAGGAAATTTGTTCAATGTGGAATAAGGTGCAGACATTTGTTGAAAGACACCACCCTGAGCAAGCTGAAATGAGCCTTCTGTGCAACCACTTCAGTGACAGAGCTATGTTGCACTTCAGGAAAGTATTAAAGAGTCGCCAGAAACAGAGGACTCTGGACAGTTATTTTTCTAAGAAGAGTTCTAGTGACTCTCAAGCTGGTCCTAGTGGCATTAAAAGACCAAGAAGGGAAGTAACCCCAGAGAGGGACTTGTTACCTGAAGTCCTTTTGGAGGGGGATTCCCCTTCCAACCACTAACACCCTGCCCCTGTCATCATCCCTATCTTCCAGATGCCTGCAAGTCTCTTCAATAAAGGTAAGTAAATGTTATTTATATTATATTTTGTGTGAATATTTTTTTGTGGAATGGATTAATTGTATTTACATTATTTCTTATGGGAAATAAGGGTTTGGATTATGAAAGGTTCGGATTGAGAAATAGCTCCTGGAATGGATTAATTTCGTTAACCGGGGGTCCACTGTATTTGCTCTCTAGAATTTTTTATATACATCAGTACAGTACATGTGATAAAGTAAGAGTGAAAAAACCTGTGAATGTATGTACAGTGGACCCTCGGTTTTCGTGCCCCTCCAAACTCGAGGGTCTACTGTACAGTGGACCCTCGGTTTTCGTTGAAAATTCTTTCCAGAATGCTGTTTGAGTGCCATTACCGAATGAATTTGTTCCCATAAGAACAAATGTAAATTAGATTAGTCATTTCAGACCCCCCAAAAGTACACTTACAAAAGCACTTACAAAAATACATTTACATAAATGTTCGAGTTTGGAGATGCACGAAAACCGAGAGTCCACTGTACATACAATTTGTGTCAGCAGTGGAGTCTATGATAGAAGATGAACCATAGAATTAATTGGAATGGGGGAAGGGGTTGTATTGAGGCATCTGTGGAAGAAAGAAGCTTATCTATGGATGCAAAAAGGTACAGTAGTACTGGCACTTTTAAATGAGTTTGAATAAAGAAAGTTAGAGATTGTGGAGATACCATTTTTAAGAGCGATGTATTATGTGAATATTCAGAGAATGCAGAGCTTAGAAATTGAAAGATGATGTGGGGTCACTGAAAATATAATTCAGAGGACTATGGAGGAGTTGTTGGGGTGGTTTGGACATGTATGGGATGACTAGAGGGTGTTTGAATTTGGAGTGGAAGGTAGGAGGGGTAGGGGTAATTCAAGGAATGGCTGGAGGGAGGGGGTACAAGAGACTTTGAGTTTTAGGGGCTTGAGCATCCAACAGGTTTGTCTGAACATGTTAGATAGGAGTGAATGGAGACAAGTGGTTTTTAATGGATGTGCTTAAATAAAAAAAAAATTAAATAAAAATTAACACATTGGCCGTTTTCCAAGGCAGAGTGACCCAAAAAAGAAGAAACACTCACTCCATCACTGTCTTGCCAGAGACATGCTGACACTACAGTTTAAAAAACTGCATCATATCTCCACCTCTTCAGAGTGCAGGCATTTTACCGCTCACCTCTAGGACTCGAGTCCGGCTAACTGGTTTCCCTGAATCCCTTCATAAATGTTACTTTGCTCAGACTACAACAGCATGTCAAGTCCTCAAAACAATTTGCCTCCGGCATTTTAGTTGCCTTTTACAACACACATGGCTTACGGAGGAAATATTCTTTTCCACTTCCCCATGGAGATGAAAGGACATATATAAGAACAAGAACTATTAAGAAAAATAGAAGAAAATTCAGATGGGTGTGTATATACAGTGGACCCCCGCCTAATGAGCAAAATTCATTCCAGAAGCCTGCTCAAACGCCATTACCGAACGAATTTACTTCCTTAAGAAATAATGTCACGTAGGTTAGTCTATTTCAGACCCCCAAAAATACACTTCCACAAGCACTTACAATATTATACTGTACTTACATAATTGTACGATTTCCGGGGTGCTCATTAGGCGGGGGTCCACTGTATAAACATAAGTGTATATGTGGTGTAGGAGTTGCAAGATGTACAGTGGACCCTCGGTTATCGGCCATAATTCGTTCCAGAAGGTCGGTCTAAGACCGAAATGCCCAATGTTCAAAATAATATTTCCCATAAGAATTAATGGAAATGTCTGGATTAATGTCTGGAACGGATTAATCCGTTCCAGACAAATATTCACAAAAAAATAATTTTTTTAACAATTATATAAGTATTACATATATTTATTGAAGACTAATGCTGGCTTCTGGAAGATAGGGAGGAGGAAAGAGGCAGGAGTTAGTGTTTGGAAGGGAAATCCCCCTCCATAAGGACTTCAGGTAGCAAAGCCCTCTCTGGGGTTACTTCCCTTCTTTTTCTTTTAATGCCACTAGGTCTAGCTTGAGTCCCTCCACCAACTACACTCCCTGCCTTCCTGCTACACTCCCTGCCTTCCTGCTACACTCCCTGCCTTCCTGCTACACTCCCTGCCTTCCTGCTACACTCCCTGCCTTCCTGCTACACTCCCTGCCTTCCTGCTACACTCCCTGCCTTCCTGCTACACTCCCTGCCTTCCTGCTACACTCCCTGCCTTCCTGCTACACTCCCTGCCTTCCTGCTACACTCCCTGCCTTCCTGCTACACTCCCTGCCTTCCTGCTACACTCCCTGCCTTCCTGCAACACTCCTGCCTTCCTGCTACACTCCCTGCCTTCCTGCTACACTCCCTGCCTTCCTGCTACACTCCCTGCCTTCCTGCTACACTCCCTGCCTTCCTGCTACACTCCCTGCCTTCCTGCTACACTCCCTGCCTTCCTGCTACACTCCCTGCCTTCCTGCTGCACTCCCTGCCTTCCTGCCTCCCCCTCCCTGCCTTCCTGCTACACTCCCTGCCTTCCTGCTACACTCCCTGCCTCTGCACTCCTGCCTTCTGCTACACTCCCTGCCTTCCTGCTACACTCCCTGCCTTCCTGCTACACTCCCTGCACGCCTGCTACACTCCCTGCACGCCTGCTACACTCCCTGCACGCCTGCTACACTCCCTGCACGCCTGCCACACTCCCTGCACGCCTGCCACGCTCCCTGCACGCCTGCCACGCTCCCTGCACGCCTGCCACGCTCCCTGCACGCCTGCCACGCTCCCTGCACGCCTGCCACGCTCCTGCACGCCTGCCACGCTCCTGCACGCCTGCCACGCTCCCTGCACGCCTGCCACGCTCCCTGCACGCCTGCCACGCTCCCTGCACGCCTGCCACGCTCCCTCAGCCTGCACGCCTGCCACGCTCCTGACGCTGCCACGCTCCTGCACGCCTGCCACGCTCCTGCACGCCTGCCACGCTCCCTGCACGCCGCACGCTCCCTGCACGCCTGCCACGCTCCCTGCACGCCTGCCACGCTCCCTGCACGCCTGCCACGCTCCCTGCACGCCTGCCACGCTCCCTGCACGCCTGCCACGCTCCCTGCACGCCTGCCACGCTCCCTGCACGCCTGCCACGCTCCCTGCACGCTGCCACGCCTGCACTGCCCCCTGCACGCCTGCCACGCTCCCTGCACGCCTGCCACGCTCCTGCACGCCTGCCACGCTCCCTGCACGCCTGCCACGCCTCCCTGCACGCCTGCCACGCCTGCGCCTGCCACGCTCCTGCCGACTGCAGCTCCTGCACGCCTGCCACGCTCCCTGCACGCCTGCCACGCTCCCTGCACGCCTGCCACGCTCCCTGCACGCCTGCCACCACGCTCCCCTGCACGCCTGCCACGCTCCCTGCACGCCTGCCACGCTCCCTGCACGCCTGCCACGCTCCCACGCCTGCCACGCTCCTGCACGCCTGCCACGCTCCCCGCACGCCTGCCAGCTGCACTCACTCCTGCACGCCTGCCACGCTCCCTGCACGCCTGCCACGCTCCTGCCTGCCCCGCCTGCCGCCTGCACGCTCCCTGCACGCCTGCCACGCTCCCTGCACGCCTGCCACGCTCCCTGCCTCTATGCCTGCCTGCCTTGAATTCTATCGTGTTTCTCACTTTCTTTACAACAGGAACTTTACTAAGAACTTTCTTTATTGCCATGGTTACTTATTTCGCAATTGCACTTACAAAAAACCACCAAAAACAATGGAAAACAAGCAAAATGTTTGGATGAATGAGCAGAAGCTTCCTCACGCATCGAAAGACACAGGCAAACTGACGCGGAAGCAGCCCCAGCTGGCGGACGGTTGTGTCCCATACGGCCGATCACCGGAAGCCGAAAAACCGGCCTATCACTGAGTTGGCCGATATCAGGAACGGCCGATAACTAGGGGTCTACTGTACCTGTTTTCTTGTGTGTTTGAAACAGAAAGAAAAGACACCAGCAATCCTACCATTGCATGAGTATGAAGATGAATGGTTTTTGGGCCCTGACGAACCATTGGAGTGTGAGCAGGGTAATATTTTGTGAAGGGATTCAGGAAAACCGGTTAGCCGGACTTGAGTCCTGGAAATGGGAAGCGCAATGCCTGCACTTTAAAGGAGGGGTTTAGGATATTGGCAGTTTGGAGGGACGTCTAAACTGTCTTATCTGAGCGCCTCTGCAAAGACAGTGATTATGTATGAGTGATGGTGAAAGTGTTGAATGATGATGAAAGTTTTTTTTCTTTTTGGGTCTCCGTGCCTCGGTGGGAAATGACCGTTTTAAATTTTTTTTTTATGAGCCATACAAATTGGTTACAGAAGTTATACATTCGAATTGATTATACATGGACAATCATAATTTGTTCTGGTTACATTCCTGAATTTGCACTATTAATGATTTCTACGACTTATGGGCTGAAAAATGGGGAATGGGGGGGTGGAATAGGGTTGGATATTCCAGGCCTCCAAGCGAGCTATAAAAATTGTTATAAAAATAGTTTTTACTTACCTGACATTGTCATTGATGATGCTGTGTGAGATACCTGAACTCTAGTGAGGTTCAGACAGTTTAAAGCAAGTAAATTAGCTAAAAAATGGTTTCATTAATACTGAATACAGTAGACCCTCATTTAGCACGGTAGTTACGGTCCTGAAAACATCGTGTTAAGTAAAATCGTGTTAGATAATTAGAAGAACTTATGGGAAAAATAGGGTTATGTTCCTGGGAGTCTACAAAAAGCCAAACAAGTTTTTTTTAGACCAACAGATCTTGCAAAAATTGAAGGCGAATATGTAATTGTAGTTCATTGTCGTGATATATTACTGCTTAAGACTACAAATGCAATAAAAAATAATAGTATTTCTTACCTTAAATTGTGGGTAATGATGTTTGTGGATGGTTGTGAAGAGAGTAGATATGGATGGTGTGGCCCTACTGGGCTGAGGTGGAGGGTTGCTGGTTGTTGGTAGAAGTGGATGGTAGAGGTTCTGGTACTGAAGTCGATGGTTGTATTGCAGTGTGCATAAATTCTGTAATGGATCTCTGGGCTCTTTGACCCTGCACTACATTATACAGCTGACGGTAAGGCATCATCAGCTGGTCTAGACCCCGTTTCAAAGCCCTGCTTCTAGCTTTGTCAGGGTCCTCTTCGGTGAAAAAGTCTGCAATTTTACCAATATTATGGAACTGCTCACGTAACTGCTGCAATGTTAACTGTTTTTATTCCGGTTTTTCTTCTTCTTCTGTTATCTCCCTCCCTTGTATCTGTGCATTGAACTCTGCCAACATTTCATCTGGACTCCTGTCTTCTTCATCATCATCATCATCTAAGAGTTCATTCACATCTTCATTCACATCTTCATTCACATCTTCAAAACCATCACCTGGTAATCTCCTTGCCAGCTGAACAATTTCCTGAACCTGACTCAAGCAAGGGAAAACCAGAGAAAGAATTAACTACAGAAGGCCATAAATTTCCCCAGCCTGCATTTAATGTTGATTGGGGAACTTCATTCCATGCACTTCTAGCATAGCTGATGGCATCTGCAATGTTAAATTTTCTCCAGAAGCTTGGTACTGCCAGGTTGGAGTCAGAGTCCATTGATGCAACTAGTTTTTTTATAATTTTTTTGTGTAGTTACACTTGAATGTCTGAATAACTCCCTGGTTCAGTGGTTGTATTTGGAGGTAAAAATACAACTTTTACATGTGGGTTCACATCCAGCAAAGCTTGTGGATGAGTACGGGAATTATCAAGAATGAAGAGAGCCTTGAATGCAAGGTTCTTGCTGTGCAGGTAAAACTTGACTTAAGGAATAAAGTGATGCTTAAACCAGTCAATAAATATTTCCTATGTCATCCATGCTGACTGATTTGACCTCCAAATTACTGGTAAGGTGTTTTTATCCACACCTTTCAAAGCACGAGGAGTCTTAGAGCAGTAAATAACCATGAGCTTACACTTGAAATCACCTGATGCATTACCGCAAAGGAGCAAGGTGAAGCGATCCTTTGCTGCCTTGAAGCCCGGTGCACTTTTCTCTTGCTGACTGATATAAGTTCGTGTTGGCATTTTCTTCCAGAAAACACCTGTCTCGTCAGCATTAAACACTTGATGTGGCTCATAGCCACCCTCAGAAATAAGTTCCTGAAATTCAGCAGGGAAATTACTTGCTGCTGTATGATCAGCTGAAGCACTTTCACCAGAAAACTTAATATTATGTAACTTATTATGCAACTTAAAGTTGTGGAACCAGCCTGCGCTAAACACACTCGTTTTCAGGCCTTCCTTCCTTATCACACACTGCTTTAAACAACTGTAAGGCCTTTTCCCTAATTAAGATGAAATTAAGTGGTGCACCTTTCTTTGTTTTCTGTTCGATCCACTCAAGCAACAAGTTTTCTGTTTTATTTACTTGTTGGGACCTACGTGTCATTCTTTTCATGAGCTCACATTTTGGGTTATTCATTACACAAGCTCGTATATTCGCCTCATTCTTCCTAATTGTATGAACTGACGCTTCATTAAGGCCATAGGCCCTCACTATATCCACCACACGTGAGTCACTCTTAAGCTTATCTAATACACTATCTCGATTTTCTTTGTAATTCCTAGACTTGAACGCTTAAACCTTTTCTTGTCACTTGCTGGAACACTTGTATGCTTACTGGGTGCCATGATTGCTTGGCAGATTTATCAAAATGCAATGAAAATGAGAAAATGTATGTAAATAAACACAGCGAGCTTCCCGATTATTGTCGTCCTGCACGTGTATGAACCAAACTGAACGCTGGGAGGGATGCGTGGGTGGGTGAGGGTGGCTGGGGATAGCAGTAGGACTCCCCCACTGACTCAATGGTTTAACCCACTGCAGGCGACCGCGCGCTCAAAATTTTTTCCCCTCCAGTGAATCGTGTAATATCAGGTTTACGTCGTGTTAGATAAAAATGTGCCGCAATTCTTCAATCGTGTAATACCCAAATCGCGCAACATAAAGTCGTGCTAAATGAGGGTCTACTGTATCATTTGTTACTTCAAGTCAAGTTTGGGATGCTTAACATGTTGGAGCAGAGAGGGTGGCTGTGGACCTATTCCTCATTCTTTTCACTTTGTCACACTGAGGATTACTCATTGCACAAGCCCTTACCTTTCTCTCATTGTCTCAAATTGACTGAATCGTTATTTTTTAACACTAAACACTCTTGCTCACTCCATGATGCTTGCACCACCTTTCAGCATCTCAATTACCTCCATTTTTCTTTTGCATTAGGCATAGTTTCACATTTAATCTTTCTTGCTTCACCAGCATCACCAGCACCTTGTTTCATTTCTTCCTTGCCTGTTAACCCAGCATCTCCAGAGTTCTCATCAGCCATTTGTTTCTTTTGCCTCTGGCCTCTTTCAACTTCAATACAGCCTCTCCTCACTTAACGACGGAATTCCGTTCCTAAGACCACGTCGTTAAACAAATTTGTCGCTAAGTGAGGAGCATACTATAATGGTAATGAGTTTGTGTCAACCATCTTTGATATTGTTTTAATGTCATCTTTGCACTATTTATAACATTTCTGTTATATTTTTAAATGTTTATACAGTAGTGTACTGTATATTGAAATAAACAGAATAAAGGAAATCAGCTCTAATATACATTATTTAGGTATGAATACTGGACAGAGAGCCTGTCGTAAGTCCGAGGCATTGGTAAACGAGTACGTCGCTAAGTGAGGAGAGGCTGTATTCCATTCTTGACAGACTGAGTTGTTCTTTGAGTGACTCGCTGACCAACACTTCTCTTTCATGATCAAAATGATCTCGGGAGGGCTTTCAAATCCAGGGCAGCATCATGGAAGTTCATGCTAGGATCCTGCAGCCCCTTTTGATTATGGTCAATGCAAATAAATACTTTGTTCCAAAATCCTAGCAAAGTCAGTAGATCGTAACTCGTGTGATCATACAGATGCCCTGCATCACTTCTTTCTCTGGTCTCGTTTTTCATTGTCAATCATGTCCTGGAGAACTTTAAGTATCTCCTTAAGGTACTTGTTGATGGGCTTCACTACTGCTGTCCTTGCATTCCATCTGGTGTCGGACTCCAACTTATCCACAGGCATGGTTGTTTTTGAGTTTCCCAGTGCTGTGTTGAACGAGAAGAACAACACGTAGAGAGCTTCGATGGTTCCATCATTGTATCCTGCTTGGTTTCATGTAGACCCACCAAGTTGAGTGAGTGATTATCACAATTCACAAACACTGCCAGGTTGTTTTTCTTATTCTTTGATAAATGCCACTTCTCTGTCCAGCCATCACAGCAGCATTGTCATAGCACTGTGACCAACAATCAAGTAGCTCCATTTCGTCCTTCTCTAGCTGTTTCAAGATGTCTTCAGCCAAGCTCTCGGCATCTTTCTGGCTTATCTGGATAAAACCAAGGAAGGACTCTCTAACACGGACTGTTTTCCTCTTAAAATCAACTTCTGTGTACCTTACTACTTCTGACATCTATTCACGGTGTGCCTGATCAGGAGTTGAAATAAAAAATGAGACCATAGTATGTACTTGGCTTTACGAAGGCTTCTCAGTAAACTCCAGTGTACTGTGGATGCCATCACATGGATGAATTCGTTCTGGACACCCGGTGAAAGATAAGACGTGGATCCAGGATTAGTTTCCGCATGAGTGAGGTGTTCTTTAATGACAGGGTCCAAGATGTTCAGTAGTTTCAGTAAGTTAAGGAAATCTCCCACGTTGTAGTTATATTCCACCTGAAGTGGCTTCCTGTGTCCTCGCAAATCCAGTTTCTAAGTCACAAGGAATTTTGTGTAGTGAAGGAGTCTTGTCAAGATATCATGCCACTTCTGCTTTTCCTTCTTAATCTGTAACTGAAGTTCAACATCAATAACTCCTCTGTTTCCACTGTGTGAAGCACTCCTGATGATTCTTAGCATTTTCATGAACACTAATCCTTTCAGGTGCTTTCCACTGGTTGAATCTACTTTCCTGCTTCAGTGAGGATTGATGGTCTGACCAGAAATAGAGAAGACAACAGATACAAAATGCAGACTTTTTAGAAGGGAAATAGACCAGCCATGAGCGAATCACTTCCTCACCACGACCATTTCCCAATTTCTTTTGGAACCAACTTTTGTTCATTGAGCAGTTGTTTGTTGGTAGGAGAGGCCCCCCCTCACTATTCTGGAAATACTTTGAATCCAGCTTTATTATTTCTGTTCTCAACGTGTCAGGCAAATTGCTTTTCCAGTATTCTTGTCGAACTTCAGAAGTCCAATGTCGTGCTGTTCAATCACTTCTTGTATGACAGTTCGAGGCTCTTCGACACCATCCAGTTCACTACGTTCAGTGTCATCAGGTTCAATCTCGTCAGGTAAAATCTCGTCAATAAACTCAACATCATCACCACCACCATCACTGCCGCTGCCACCATCTTCCCCTCCTGTCATGTCCACGTTCTCTCTGACAGCCTCACTTTTAATCTCTTTATACTCGGATTTATCTGACTTGACTTCTTCCTCAGCTTGTGATGCATTTTACTTGATCCACCTTCCGATTCTAACAAACTTGTAGCAGGTGCAGGTGACTCCATGGAACGTGTCGAATAGTTTGTTCCAGGCTTATCAAAAACGGGCATGAAGAGCTTGCTAGACTTCTTTGCTTCCTCCGCCTCTAACTTTCGTCTCTTCCTTCCTTTAACTCCACTTTCTTCTTCATGAAGAAATGTTTCATGGTCTTCTTACACAATGCTCTGAAATAAGGAGATGGCACTTTTAATAAGAATATTAAATTTCATAGATTTTGCATAGAATTTTAGACTACTTCCCTTTAATAATTTTATTGTGACATGATACAAAGATGTACATAGTTCATAGATATAAATGGCGTGTACATGCCAAAAGCCCCTAATATGCAGAGCATTGTGGGCATTTTTAAAATTAATTAACAATAGACTAAATAGTAAAAATTATAGTAGACAATTTATTTTGAACATAAGTTGTACAAAGTTTGTACAAAAGAATGGTCTTACTGCCAGTTGGCACTGAGCAGTGGTACTATGAGGTATGTGGTCATGTAGCTCCTAGCACTGTATTTTTTACCTAATAATTTATATAAGTGGTTTAACAATCTAGCCATCCTAGTGCTTCTTGCCCATGATAATCACAGATCATACCTCTGAAGAAAATTCTTTTTTTACTATTTGAGGATGGCTTGTCTGACTTTAAAAGAAACTACTCAGTGGAGCCTTCCCTTCAAGTGGCACCCAGGGTACATGCCATACCTGCCATACCTTAGGTAAACCACTGCATGAGGTAATGCACCAAAACACTCATGTAAAAAAAGAGAAATTCATTTGATATACCTTACCTTTGAAGAGTTTTAAGAGTTTCACTACTCTTGGAGACCGGCCATGGGCCAGGCTCGTCTGGTGCTTGCCTGGTCAACCAGGCTGTTGCTGCTGGAGGCCCGCTGCCCCACATATCCATCACAGCCTGGTTGATCTGGCATCTGCTGAAGATACTTGTCCAGTTTTCTCTTGAAGGCTTCTACACTTGTTCCAGCCGTGTTTCTGATATCTTCTGGTAAGATGTTGAATAGTCTGGGACCCCGGATGTTGATACAGTGTTCCCTTATTGTCCCCACTGCACCCCTGATCCTCACTGGGTTTATTTTACACTTCCTCCCATATCTCTCACTCCAGTATGTTATGGCAGTGTGCAGATTTGGGACCAGGCCCTCATGTACTTTCCAGGTATATATTATCATGTATCTCTCTCCTCTGCTCCAATGAGTACATGTTCAAGATTTGAAGGCATTCCCAGTAATTTAGGTGCTTTACTGGCTCAAGGTGAGCCGTAAGCAATCTGTATTTGTTCCAGCTCTAATATTCCTCCTATTTTGAACGGGGCCATCAGCTCTGAGCAGTATTCTAAATGTGAGAGCACTAGCGATTTGAAGAGTGTCACCATCAGCATTATTTTCCTTGTTTTGAGAGTTCTCAATACTCACCCCTTTATCTTCCTGGCTGTCGTGATCTTTGGTGAACAAAATATTAAAAAAATTAACAATTATTATTGTGTGCCCAGCCCATAGAAAGAAAGAGCTGTTTGTTTAACCCTTTCTCTGTCCAGACCCCCAAAATTAATATTACTTTCGGTATCTACTTTAAAAAAAAATGTTTTCTTATGAAGTGGTAGAGAATCTTTTTCTGAAGGTAATGACACCAAAAGTATGAAATTTGATGGAAAACACACAGAATTAAACAGGTGCAAAGTTAGCAGAGGGATGCAATTTATGCATTGGCAGGTTTGCCAACTTTGAGTCCTATTTTAAGTTGATTCCATTACTCCATTTGACCAAATTCTTAGCTATTTTGCTATTATTCCTTCCATTCTGTTAATTTAGCACAAGAAACTACCCATTTAACTATTGCAACTACCCTATAAAGTGCACAGAAGTTGGTAATTTGGCCAATTTTACATAAAAATATTTAAAAATAGTGCAAAATAAACAGTAGAGGCATTAGTTTTTTTTTTTACTTTTATTAACACAGCCATTTCCCACCAAGGCAGGGTGGCTCGAAAAAGAAAAACTTTCATCATTCACTCCATCACTGTCTTGCCTGAGGCATGCTTACACTACAGTTATAAAACTGCAATATTAACACCCTTCCTTCAGAGTGCTGGCACTGTACTTCCCATCTCCAGGAATCAAGTCTGGATGGGGAATCCCCCTCCATAAGCACTTCAGGTATCAAAGCCCCCTCTGGGGTTACTTTCTTTCTTTGTCTTTTACTGACACTGGACCCCTGTCGCACTAAAAATCTGTCCAGAGAGCTCTGTTTCTGGCGTCTCTTTAAGATTTGCCTAAAATGGGACAAGGTATTGTCACTGAACATGTTGCAGATACGGCTTGTATCAGCTTGGTCAGGGTTATATTTTTCAACAAAAGTTTGCAACTCATTCCACTTTGCACACGTCCTTAATCACTGAAGAAGGCACCTTCTCTCTTCCTCCTCCTGTGAAGCAATTTCCTCAGCTGTGGGCTGTTGCTGTTCCAGATGAAGGTCTTGCAGCTCTTCAGTGGTTAGCTCTTCACTGTGGTCGTCCACCAACTCTTCCACATCCTGGCCACTCACATCCAACCCCCATGGATTTTCCCAAAGACACAATAGATTCCACAACAGGCATAGGGTTGACAGGGTCAGCCTCAAACCCTTCAAAATCCTTCTCTTGGACACATTCTGGCAACAAATTTCTCCAAGCAGAGTTCAAAGTCCTGGAAGTCACTTCCTGCCATGCCTTACCTATAAGGTTTATGCATTGGAGGATATTGAAGTGATCCTTCCAGTGTACCCTCTTAGGGTCAATTTAGTGTCCGAGGTCACTATCTCCCGCTAACTTTTTCGTCAATCCATACCAACAACAACTTCTCCACATCTTCGATTGTTTGTGATCTCTGTTTCGTTAGCATATTTACCCCTTTCACAACTTTAGCTTCTTTGATTTCTACTTCCTTTGCCAGGATGGAACAGATTGTTGATTTCGACTTCCCATCCATCCTGGCAAGCTCGGCTAAACGTCCGCCACTTTCGTACTTTTCTACAAGTTCTTTCTTGAATTCTATTGTGTTTCTCACCTTCTTTATCAAAGGGCTGGCACTCGGAACTTTCTATGGCCCCATGGTGGCTTATTTAGCAGTCGCACTCAATAAACAAGCACAAAAAACAATGGATTATTACAAAATGTTTCATAAGAACGCGCAGGGTAATGTTCACTCGACGAGAAACAAAGCCAGACTGATTCAGAATGCGTGCATGGGATGCTTTGTGTGTGGGCACGGGCAGGTGGATACGTTTGGTATGGCGGACGACATCCGAGGTAATGAATGAAAACTGGGAAAATATTTTGACGAAAAAAGTCGTCGATAACTGAATTCAACGAAAACCAGGGCAATCGAAAATTGAGGTTCCACTGTATTTATTTATGATGGGCTAGAATAGGTTAAGGAGAAAGAAACAATTTTCAGAAATATCCAATGGCTGGTTTCACTCTTCTATTTGATTTTTAGTCATCTCTTTAAACATCACTAATATATTGTTACTATTGACATTTATAAAAAAGATCTTCAGGCAAGAAAAATTTTGGTGTAAAAAATACAATGAACTCATTTTTCATAAAATCCTGTGGTTTTTAAATTTGTTTATAGCATAATGATTGCTTACCTGATACTTGATCTGTATACGTATACTGCACAGTACAGTACAGTGGACCCCCGAGTTACGAGCATAATTCATTCCAGAAGGCTGCTCAAGTGCCATTACCGAACAAATTTTCTCCCTTAAGGAATAATGTCAAGTAGGTTAGTCCATTTCAGACCCCCAAAAATACACTTACAAAAGCACTTACAATATTACACTTGCATAATTGTGTGATTTCCGATGTACTCGTAACTCGGGGGTCCACTGTATATGGAAAATTCTTGAAAGGTCAGTTGCTCATCCTGCTCATTATAAAAATTTATAAGAACATTTCTTTTTTAAATGGCTACAGCTTTAATCTGAATCTGGAAAATTACTAGAGAACTTTAGAACACTAAGGAAATTTTGTCCAGAAAAAGTAAAGTGATTACTATTCATGATGTTACTGAGCTGCATCTAAGTTGAGGTAAATTGTTAATTCTTTTCAAGTGGTACAATTATAGGAGACCCACAGAAAATACTGCTAATATCAGAAGGTTTTGATGTGGAGAAATGACAAAGAAATGGAGGTTATTTCAGCAGTACTTAATTCACTTTAAAGGCCAAAACCTTTTAATTTGTAATTAATTTTTTTCTTTGTACTCTATAACATAAAATTGAGAGTACCAGAGACACATTAAAATATTGTCCTTAAACATATAATGCATTACAGTATGCAGTGTTTTTCCAGTGGATGATTTATATTTAATTTTTTACTGTAGGTTCCACCATCAGCCAGACAAGAGGAACTAAGATGTTGCTCAAATCGTCCTCCTAGGAGTCCTGCACCAGATTATCCTAATTCTCCAAAATCCCCCCACAAACCTTTCTCTTACTCAAACCCAAATGAAGCATTATTTCCTTCACAATTGAATAGAGCTGCCACACTGTCTCCAACATCCAGTGTTTCTTCACATCGCCTTATGGCTGCATCTCTTACACTGCCTGCGTATGGTGCATCCTCAAATAAGAACATGCCACTAAACTGTGCTTCTAATGCCCCCCAAATCCCCTCTGTGATTCAAGTTACTCCCCCTCTTGTTCCCCCCAGCAGTGCCAAGCCCTACTATCCTGCCACCCCTACCACTCCCATCTCTACTGAATATCCAGACTTAAATGACACTGATCCAAATTCTGCCTTGCTTGACATATTGTATAACATAAGTCCCCCAAAAGGCTGGCGTAAAGAGTACGATGCTCTCACACAGATGGTATACTTCTACAACACAGCCACCAAACAGCGGGTAAGTACAATATTGGCAATTTTTAGTACTGTAATTGTTAGTGTAGTACTTCAATTTATATTCAGTGTTAGTAAAATCAAATACCTTTGTTTTCAGAGACATACATTTTGGCTTAATAAAATAAGAACTTTTAATATTATATGTTATGATAGTAGTGGAGGAAAATGGTAATAGTTACCATGGAAGTTACCTGTATGCACAGAAGATAATTTTAACTACTTTTGGATTCTACCTTTACTTTTGCCTCCTTTTTTCTCTTTTCCCCTTTCTATTCTTGTCCCACCAACCACTCTTCCTACTTTATACTACCACTACTTCTACTACTACTTCCACTACCAGCCTTACCTCTACTACTGCTTACACTACCAGCCTTACCTTTACCACTACTATTACCACTTCCTGCCTTACCTCTACTGCTACCACTCCTACCTCTCTTGGTCCAGGATGGACCAAATCGTCGTCGTAAGCTCCTCTCTCCTACGTGCAGGTTATTTGTGTATAATTTTAACAACATTGATGAGAAAGATCTGACCATAGCTTTGAGAGTTATTTGCACATAAAATTGGAGAAAAAGTTTGTATGTGTTTTATAACTGTTTTAGTTGCTTATGTATTTAGTTCTTCAGAACATAAGATTCTGTAATGATTCAATTTATTTATACAGTACATGCCACAATTTTAGTTGTTTGTTTACAGTGTATTATTTTCTGGGAGACTCGTATTCCTAAATGTTAAAAATTCCTGTTATTTGTTTGTTTTTATTGTGTTTTTCTTTATGCATGAATTATCTTCTTTCTTTGATATTGTCTCCTCTTGCAAGTGTGGGTTATATTGTGTGGATTGGTTGTACTTTGTCATCTTGACATAAAATATTAGTTCTACTATACAGTCAGCCCCCAAATTTGTGAGGGGTTAGGTTTCTAAGAGGCCTCGAAAATTTCAAAGCAGCAAATAATAAAAAATTGAGTGCATAATAAAACTTAGGGTTCATATTATGTTTCAGAGAGCATATCTTTTTAAATATTGCTTTATTCTGGTTATTATTGACATTCATTAGAACTAATGACTAGAAAGAAGTGAAATTTAGTCATTGGAAAACCAGTGAGCACAATTTGAACATACAGTGGACCCCCGAAATTCGAACATTCTTCATTCCAGAATGCTGTTCAAGTGCTGTTACCAAACGAATTTATTCCCATAAGGAATGATGTAAATTAGATTAGTCAGTTTCAGACCCCCAAAAATACACTTATAAAAGCACTTACAATAATAAACTTACATAAAAGGGCAAGTTTGGAGTGTTCGAATAGTGAGGGTCCACTGTAATCATATTGTTTGTTTTCATTAAAGCCTAAAAAATTTTAGACTATGAGAGAGCCCACAAATAATCAGATTTATTTGCAGGTTGTCCATTAGTAAAACTGTTTGATAAGTAAACTACAAGAATTTGGAGGCCAACTGTGTATGCATTCAAAATTTTGAAGTTTACTGTTGGTCTATTTCACTATATCTGTTTCAGATTATTTAAAATTAGTTGTGTGCCCACAGGTTTCTAATCAGTTCTTTGACTTCTTTTTGTTTTGGAACTTGATACAGTGTAATAGAAGGGGAATAGTTATGACAAAAGATTTTTACTCTTAATGTTTTGTAATACTGTACCATTTTGTAAACATTACTATGTAGTTTTTTATATTCATGGGGAAGTGCTAAACCCACAAAGGTCATACTTAGGATGAATGGGAAGAAATCAAGTTCAACTCAGAGCGGGTGGGGCAAGTCCAATTCTTTGAATCTAAACCACCTCATTGGAGTCAAGAAATCTCTCTCTATGGTATTAGTACATTAAAAAACAAGTGTTCTTGCAGCATTGGTCATTCATCAGTTATTTTTGGCTAGATATTATATCTTGCTCTTCCTTGGGAGCAGTGAATTTCTGTATTGCAGTAGTCCCACAAATTAATATAATAAAATTTGTATAAGTGATATTTCTTAGGAGCAATTTGCAATCAGCCCACAAATTGGTGATAAGACCATATAATGTTTCAGCCCTGATGGCATGGTGGCTAGTGCTCTTGCTTCACGCATGGAGGGCCCGGGTTCAATTCCCGGCGGGGCTGAAACATTTTTCGAAGTGTTTCGTTACACACACACATACATACAACAGGCCTAGTGTCTAATCGACATGTGTCTAGGACAAAATGGTAACACACACACACACACACGCACGCACGCACGCACGCACGCACGCACGCACACGCACGCACGCACACGCACGCACGCGCCCCCCGATGGCATGGTGGCTAGCGCTCTTGCTTCACGCACGGAGGGCCCGGGTTCAATTCCTGGCGGGGCCGAAACATTTCGAAGTGTTTCATTACACACACACACACACACACACACACACGACCGACAACCAAGAGAACAGGAGGTGAGCACATGCGGGGCATGTGCTCACCTCCTGAAAAAAAAGAACACACGCTGAAACTCGATACTTCAAGGCTATAAGGGTTAGTTTGATCATTTTAGCCCCTTCGGTGTTGGACCTGTAAAATTACGGCTTTGAAGCCAGTGTCGGTCCCATAATACAACGCCAAAATTCTAGTGGCTTCAGATCTTGCGGGAGAAAGCTGGTAGGCCTACATATGAGAATATGGGTCTGCGTGGTCAGTGTGCGCAGTATAAAAGAAATCCTGCAGCAAGCAATGCATAATGAGGAAAACAACCGACAGTGTTTTTGGTTTTAAACAGTGTCTTTGGGGTGTATTTTCGTATTTATGGTTGTATTCTCATTTTCTTGGCCTCATTTGATAGAATGGAAGATATATATATTATTACAAAAATAGAGGTGATTTTGAATGGTTTACCAACTAAAAATAGCTTGAAATTGAGCTCAAAGTAGGGGAAATGTCAGAATTTTGACGATGTTCAAGAGTAAACAAAACACTTCACACGTCCAATAAACATCAACTGGTGGGTCTAATATGCATTCACAAATGTGCTGATATTATTTATACAATTATTACAATTATGCAGTAGTCTGAATAACACTAAATCGTCTATTTTTTGTGTGAATAAAAAATCAAAATGAAAAGCAAGTGTAATATAAGAGGGGCCTGGAGACATGAGTAATGAACAGAGAAAATGTTATTTTAGTGCCAGGAATGTCTGCATTGTTTATTCTGGCCCCTATTTTGAAATTGGCCTTTCTTGAATTTTGTGTGAAATTGGCCAAATTAGTAATTTCTGATCACTTTTTGTGTAGTTGAAATAGGTAAATGGGCAGTTTCTTGTACTCAATTGATAGAATAAAAGGATTTCTAGCGAAATAGCTGAGTTTGATCGAGTAGAACAAAGGAATTGGCTCAAAATAGGGCTCAAAGTGGGCAAAATCACTGATGCGTTAATATCGTCAAGATTGCTAACTTTGCAAGAGCATAATTCATTAAGTTTTCCATCAAATTTTGAGGTTTTGGTTTCATTACATTCAGAAAAAGATTCTCTGTCATTTCATAAGAATATACAGTGGTACCTCGAGTTAAGATATTTTTTCGTTCGAGAATGCTGTTCAAGTGCCATTACCAAACGAATTTATCCCCATAAGGAATAATGTAAAATAGACTAGTCCTTTTACACCCCCAAAAATATACCTACAAAAGCATTTAAAAAAATAAACTTGCATAAAAGGCCGATTTTGGGGACCATCGTAACTCGAGGTACCACTGTATATATATTTTTTAAATTCTTTGAAACTATGAGCAAGTTCGTGAGCAGTGGTCTCAACACTCAAAGGATTAAGAAAAGAAGACATTCATAGTGTGGCTAGGCATGGGGAGGCTGCCAGTGCTGATAAAGTGGTTGAAAAGTATGTTACTGAATTTTCAATTCCAAGAGTACATAGAGGCTGAGGGGTTTGTCCCCCAAAAAGTGTTTAATTGGGATAAGACTGGCCTCTTCTGGAAGAAAATGCTCAAGAGGATGTGCATAACTGAAGAGGAAAAGTCAATGCCAGGACACAAGCCAGTGAAAGACAGGCTCACTCTGTTACTGTGGGGTAATGCAAGTGGGAATTTTTTGAAGCCCTAACTTGTTTATCATTTTGAAAATCTACAAGTTTTTAAGGACAATATTATGAAAAACAAATTGGCTGTAATGTGGAGGGCCTGAAACAAATCTCATTGGACAGGTTTTAGTGAGACAAAGAACCAGTGAGCCAGAACAAGGTGTTAATGATGAAAAATGACAGAGGAGAAACAACACCGGGACAATTGCCTGACATATTAATTGGAGGAGACTCTCCTTCCAAGCAGTAACATCCTCCCCTTCTCTCCTCCACCTGCTTCCAGTATGCCATTAGCTCTTTGAGAGGTAAGAGGCATTTAAATTTTTATTTACTGTACAGTATTTCAGTTAGTTTCTTTTAGTATTCATTTTTACAGTTTTATGTAGTAATTAGTACTTTTTAATACAGTGGACCCCCGAGTTACGAGCATAATTCATTCCAGAAGGCTGCTCAAGTGCCATTACCGAACGAATTTTCTCCCTTAAGGATTAATGTCAAGTAGGTTAGTCCATTTCAGACCCCCAAAAATACACTTACAAAAGCACTTACAATATTACACTTACATAATTGTATGATTTCCGAGGTGCTCGTAACTCGGGGGTTCACTGTATATTATTATATTATCATTTGGAGTCTGGAATGGATTGATTCTATTTAAATTATTCTTTATGGGAAAAATTGCTTTGGTTGTTGTCCATTTTGGTTTTCGAATCGACATCTGAACGAATTAAATTTGACAGACAAGGTTCCACTGTATTATACAATTAGGGTGATTGACATACGTAACTATAGAAAGCTCCTTGTTATGCAATGCATTTCAAGCAGCCTTGACACTAAATTATGATTACAAGTATGTATATGAAATAACTCTGTTTTTAAAATATTGGATGTACAGTGGACCTTCGGTTTTCGTTCACCTCAAACTTGACCAATTATGTAAGTGTATTTTCGTAAGTGCTTTTGTAAGTGTATTTTTGGGGGTCTGAAATGACTAATCTAATTTACATTTGTCCTTATGGGAACAAATTCGTTCGGTAACGGCACTCAAACAGCATTCTGGAAAGAATTTTCAATGAAAACCGAGGGTCCACTGTATTTAGTAATTCAATAAAAAAAGTATAATTAATGATATATTAGGGCTGAAGCTAGGCACACGAGATGAAGGAATGATAGTCAAGGACCGAAAATAGAGGTTGAAGGAATTGTTCAGCATAATTAATGGTTGAGAGGATCACATTAAGGAGAGGTAGTGTTTTTTAACAGTAGCTTTGAAGTGGCTGGCAGAAAGAAAGAGAGAGAAAGTGGAGTTTTCAAGTAGGGAGCTCTGTATTTTAGGTCTTTTTATGCACATTGAGTTTTTGCCACCCTGACCATGGGCCACCCTGATCATGGGCCACCCTGACCATGGGCCACCCTGACCATGAGCCACCTTGACCATGGGCCACCTTGACCATGGGCCACCCTGACCATGGGCCACCCAGACCATGAGCTACACTAGCCATGGGCCACCCTAACCGTGAGCTATGCTGACCACGAGCCACCCGACCATGAGCTACACTGATTACGGGCCACCCTGACCATGAGCTACACTGATCATGGGCCACCTGGACCATGGGCCACACTGTCCATGAGCCACCCTGATCATGGGCTATCCTGGCCATTGGCTACACAGACCAGAGGCCACACTGTCAACTGGCCCTACTAGCCACTTAGGCCACTGGTCAGATAGGCCACACTGGTCAAATGGGCCACACTGGCTGTAGGCCATACTGTCCATAGGCCACACTGGCCACACTCCACAATGGCCATGGGCCACACTAGCCACATTGACCACGGACTACAACTGTAATGAGCTACACTGACAAGTTACACTGGCCACACATCACACTGGTCACAGGCCACACTGGTCACAGGCCACACTGGTCACAGGCCACACTGGTCACAGGCCACACTGGTCACAGGCCACACTGGTCACAGGCCACACTGGTCACAGGCCACACTGGTCACAGGCCACACTGGTCACAGGCCACACTGGTCACAGGCCACACTGGTCACAGGCCACACTGGTCACAGGCCACACTGGTCACAGGCCACACTGGTCACAGGCCACACTGGTCACAGGCCACGGTCACAGCCCATGGTACAGGCCACTGGTCACAGGCCACACTGGTCACAGGCCACACTGGTCACAGGCCACACTGGTCACAGGCCACACTGGTCACAGGCCACACTGGTCACAGGCCACACTGGTCACAGGCCACACTGGTCACAGCCATGGTCCAGCACTGGTCACAGGCCACACTGGTCACAGGCCACACTGGTCACAGGCCACACTGGTCACAGGCCACACTGGTCACAGGCCACACTGGTCACAGGCCACACTGGTCACAGGCCACACTGGTCACAGGCCACACTGGTCACAGGCCACACTGGTCACAGGCCACACTGGTCACAGGCCACACTGGTCACAGGCCACACTGGTCACAGACTACAACTGTCATGAGCTACATTAACAAGATACACTGGCCAAACGTCACACTGGGCAAACATCACACTGGCCAAATGTCACTGGCCACACATCACACTGACCACACATCACACTGACCACACATCACACTGACCACACATCATCACTGGCCACACATCACACTGACCATATGTGTCACTGGCCACACGTCACACTGGCCTCGGGCTACACTGATCTCGGGCCACACTGACCACAGACTTCAACTATCATGAGCTTCACTGGCATGCTACACTGGCCACAGGTCACACTGGCCACAGACTACAACTATCGTGAGTTACACTGACAATTTACACTGGCCATATGTTACACTGGCCATGGGCCATACTGGTCACAGATTACAACTATCATGAGCTACACTGACAAGTTACACTGGCCATGAGATACACTGACCACTGTAATTGCTTTTCTGATATTGGTAGTGAATGCCAAAGAAAAAAAAATTATAAACCTGAATTTTAACCATATCTCTTTTGTTTGTGATTAAAATTTTATACTGTATAATATAAAAAGTATAATTCTGTTAATTTTTATACAATAGTTTACTAAATGTACATAGGGTTTTTTAAAGCTATGTTTTTAAAAGTGTAGATAATGGCTATATATACTTGTTGAATGTGTGGCTGTTGTTACAGTAGAGACTGCTGAACATTGTCTTGCATAATGTAGTGTTCACCCCCTCACAGTAAACTTGAATGTCACCTAAATTATTTTGGGAAAATATTATGTAGATGGTAATAATATTTTAGTGAATTTCCTTATACAAATGCATAACTTACGACTTAATTAAATTGGTTGAGAGGAGGAAATGAGGGGTTGTAGAAAAGTGAAAACTTGTGGTTGTACGAAGATAATCTGGATAGGAAGTAATATCCTGTTTATTATCAAAGTGACCTGTAGCCTACTGTATCAGTCAAAATGGTTACTTGTCCTTGTTCTTAATGGTTAATGGTTAAGGGGCAGAGCAGTGTTTAGGGTAGTTTGTGGCAGAAGTGTGCAGTGGTTTGTTGTGTGAGGAGAGAAGGCTGGATGCCGCCTTGGAGAGTGTGCAGCATTATTGTCTACATCCTGAGTAACAGTAGCTCCCCGGGGAGGAGCCCTGCCTGGCCCAAGATGGGATAGAGACTCAGTCTTGCTCTGCTATCTCTCATTCTCCCTCTCACACCTACTAACTTCCATCCCATGTTATTCTTTAGATGCTTTGTGGTGACAGTTTGCCAGTGATATTACTTGAAAATACTTCAATGGTATTACAAAAGGAATATTAATAATTTTGAAAACACTATAACATAATCCTTATTTTCTATTAAAATTTTTGAAGCTGTGTATTATTATATTTACTTATTCAAGTTTTAATTACAGGAGAGATTGCTGATTAATGGTTTCATCTGTGTGTGTTAGTCTTGTCAAAATGGTCTGTTTAAAGCTTTTTAAAAATCATAAGTGATGATCAGTTCACGGTAACTCTGATGGATCGTGTGATTTTCCAGTCAGAGGGAGTTACGTGGGTGACAGAAGACATTGCACACCACGACAGCCAGCAGTACATTTGCAAGTCATACCAGAGCACAATGGATCGTAACGAGGAACTGCAGCTAGATGTGGACATTCTTGATGAAAATCTAGAGTCTGTAGAAGGTGCTCGAGGGGATAATGTTACTCTACCTTGCGATATAGATTGCACATTAAAAGAAAATATTCAAACTAAAACTGAACCATTAATTTGTAGTTCAAAAGCATCAGGACATAAACTTGAATCGGACACTGGTCAAGATCCCAAAATTCCACCAAAGAAGCCACCTCGAAAATCTCAGTTGTCGGTCCAGTCTTCACTGCCAATGCAGTCGAGACAGACAGAGGTGGTTGCTATCACTAGCCATCCACGCTCGCCAGTTATCCAGACACGATGTGTTGTGAACCCGCCTATTACTCCATCGATAATGGAGCCTGGTTCTAGAGTCTCTTCGTTTGCACCACGCTCAATTGTTTCTCGGACTGGTGGACATTCCCGAAGCAAATCTGAAAGTTTAAAAGTTGATAAACTAAATTTATTAGATATTAACTTTCAAGATCCTGCAGTAACAGTAGCATTAGGTGGTGTAGCCACCAGTCTGGGGACAGTATCTAGACCTAGCACAGGCTCCAGGTCTCCATCCCCTCATACTCCAAGTCCCAAGTCACCATCTCCATGTGGCACAAGATCAAAGTCGCCATCCAAATATGCTGTTAGTCCAAAGTCACCATCCTACTTACAGAAGCCAAAGTCACCATCCTACTCACAGAAGTCCAAGTCACCCACTTTTCCCAAAACTGAGAAAAACACAGTGAAACTGGATAGCACTTCACGTGATACATTATATGATACATTATTTAGGAGGCGTAATTTCAGCTCTGGAAACAATGCCGAAAAATGTGATAAGTCAAGTTTGCATCAACCAGCTACAGTGCTTCATCACCAGAATGAGCAAGATCAAAAAGAAATGTATAAGGAATCAGATAACACAAAGTTGTTTCCTAAAGATCGATATGATGAAATTCTAAAGGAATTAACCACCCATAGCATCATGTCAGCCCTAACACATTTTATGTCTACAGATAATGAAAGTGAAGAAATGGAAAGCTCAGCTATTGTGTCTGATTGTTTGAAAGTGCCTTGTAAAAATACCGATCTATTAGACGAAAAAGGAACCGGGAAAAAGCAACATAAATTGGGACATGAAGGATTTTTCTCTTTCCCAATCAGTTCACAACAAAATCAGTCTCTTAGAATGAGTGTATCAAGTGGAGTGGATGGTAGACCTGCACCAAACAGTGATGCCAAATCGTTAAGTCATGTCCGAAAGTCAACATTTATTAGTCAAGATGAGGTGGGATTCATTCTAGAAGATAAATCTCTGTCAACCATACATAGGTCAGTACCCTCAGAAGATGACAGCCCCATTGTGCCAGGTCGAATTATTGATTCAGTCTCTTCACGTTCTATGAGCTGTGATCAAGGAAGTGAAATCCAGTCAGATTGGGATGAATCTGCCTTTACTGATGATGCTGAAAGCTTCTCACCTACTCAACCGTTTCATTATACTGGAAAGGATCGTGAGAGAGAGCGCAAGAGGTCACAAGATTCTGAGAAGGTAGTGCTGCTACTTGTAATTGATATATTTAGCAATTTTCATCTGCCTTAGTATTTTTAATAATTTCATTTTGTTTATGAATTTTGAAATTAATTTAAAAGATTTTTTTTCTTAGTCTTTTTTTTGTACTTGTGGGTGAAAATTGCTAAGTTTTATCAATATAGATCAACAATATTTTACATAGCTTAACAACTGCTGCTCGCGCTTAACCAAGCCCCAACACGGCTGATGATATTTTAAGAATGTTGCTCCTTTGGAGATGCATCGCACTATGCAAGCATTTAGCAGTGAACGAGGGGTGAAATGCTTTGTACAGTACATCAATGTCACCTCTATAGTGATCTTTCTCATGCCTCCAATCCACATGCTTTTTTATTTGAATGACTGATTTCTTTCTTGATTTTTCTCAAGTAATCAGTTTCTCTGCTTCTTGAGCTCGCTCTGTTTGATCTTTGGTTGGTCAAGAGAAGTGTGATTATTTGAGCAGCAGGTGGGTGAAACCATAGTTTGATACCATTAAACTAGATATTTGTAAGGATTTTACTGTTTGTAACCTATGGCAATGTTTTCAAGTTCTTTTAATACATTACTATTTTATGCAGTCTCAAATTACTTGTCCACTTTATTAAAACTATATTTTCAGTACATTATGCCATCACTTGTCAGTTTTGTATGGGAGTATAAATAGTTACATAGGATTTGATTAAAAGTTACACATTGCTTAACCCTTTCACTGTCTGTCACGAAGAACCACGTCATTGAGGCTACGGTCCCAGACATAGCTCTACGTCATGAGCTCAGCTCACTCAGATAAGATGTAAACACTAAATTTTGGCCTAGATATGAGAGAATGGGTCTGTGAGGAGAGTGTGTGCCATATAAAAGAAATCCTGCCCCACATGGCACATGATGGGGAAAATATAAATGATGTTGATTGGTTTTAGGACTGTAAGCAGCTTGAAACTGAGCTCAAAGTTACAGAAATATTTGAATTTTGTGTATTCTAGAGAAATGGTAAGATCCACCTACAACCCCCAGTCTGTTCTTTCGGTTTTTATTTGGTCTGATTTAATTATTGTATGCTGTAAGCCATGAACAATCTTTCCTGGTTATATTTTATCTAAGAAGTAGAGAAAATATTCTATTTTTGTGTGAATAAGAATTCAAAATGGAAAGCAAGTGTAATATCAGAGAGGCCTGGGGACGTAACTGATGAACAGAGGAAAGGTTGTTTCAGTGCCAGGAATGTCTACATTGTTTATTATGGAATATATTTTTAAATTGGTATTTTTTAATTTTGTGTGAAATTGGCCAAATTACTGAATTCTGATCACTTTATAGGGTAACTGAAATAGTTCAATGGGTAGTTTCTTGTACTCAGTTGATAGAATGGAAGAGATACTAGCAAAATAGTTTAGAATTTGGTTGACTAGAACAATGGAAATATCTTTAAATAGGACTCAAAGTCGGTGAAATCATCGGTGTGTAAATTGCATTGAGACTGCTAACTTTGTGCCTGTGTAATTCTGTGATTTTTCCATCAAATTTCATATTTTTGGTGTGATTACCTTCAGAAAGTGTTGAATGATGGTGAAAGTGTTGAATGATGGTGAAAGTGTTTCATTCTTTTTGGGTCAGCCTGCCCTGGTGGGAGACGGCCGATGTATTGAAAAAAAAAAATGCTTATAGTACATATTTTTGGATATTGAGAGCAAGTTTCGTTTTGGGGGTCTGGACAGTGAAAGGGTTAATAAACCATGAGAATGGATTAATTAAGGCCTTAGCATTCCAATCTAAATTAAAGTTTTCATTTATGTTAAAGTACAATGTAATGTTACTTTGCTATATTCAGAAATTGTTGTATAAACCATAAAGATATTTAATTTTTTTTTTTTTTGTAAATGCTGAATACATATATAACAAAGTGAATTTTTTGAAAGCTTATATTAAGATGAAAACTGCTCAACTTGTATACTTCCTTGCTTTTCAGTAATTGTAAATATTGTTATAGGTGTTTATATACCATACTGGTAATTACCCTATTTGCCAAACACTAACATTACCACTTTACTGAGATAAATATATATACACAGAGGTGTGTATTTTTAATGTATATACTGAGAGTTTACTTTAACCCCTATTTTAGGCATTAAAGTCTTCTTGACTGGTGATGTACAGGTGAAATGCACTCTTAATGACTTGTGTGCAGTTGATAGGTTGTAAACCTAATAAACCAATTACTACTTTCCTGCATATGTTTCATTGATTTAGTTTGTATTAAATTCTCTAGGAAGAACATTACTTTCTCTTGGATTTATCTTGTATTGTGTCTCGGCTAGATTTCTTAGCAGCCTTTTCTTTGCAGAAGCTGTTGATCTCTAGATACAGTGCAGGTTTCCTGAACTGTATGTTGATTTCCTTTATATGAATTTGGTATTTCGCAAGGTCCCATTACCATCAGTAATTCATTGTGCACAGTGTATATTTGCCAGTGTGATGTGTGCATTTTGCAAAATGTATTGGAGATTCCTATTATGACTAAGCTACCCTTGTGGTTTAGCGCTTCTTTTGATTATAATAATAATAATAATATGACTAAGCTTAGTTCAGCTGCTATGGGCCTGGAATGCATCTGCAGCATAATGACGGTCATCTATACTTGGTAAGAACCTCTGATTCAGACACATGTGTGCTGTTGACTCTCTAAGCCTCTGATATAATACCTCTCATTGACATATTAATGAGGAATTGACTATTTTAGACATGAACTAATGGACATTTCTGAATATAATTTTTGCTCTGTTCATATGGCTTTTCAGAAAAAATAAGGGATACTAGTGGGACCATTTTTCTTAAATGTGACTATCGTTTAAGCATTAAATATCCTCTGTATAAGTGTTATATTATTTGTTGCCACAACCTCTCTTTGTGTAATAATGTTTAGTCAGATGTATAATTAATCATTCGCATGAACATTTAATAACATACCACATCATTAGTGTTCAATTTAAGCAAAATGAATATGAACCTACCATACTTCGTTTTAAACTCAAGGAAGGTGCCTTGATGCTAGTGAAAGGTTCGTGATCCAAATAATTTGAACTATCCTCTCCTTTCTCAGATCAAACCTGATATCTTCACCCCTTTCATTTCCCAGATGGTGTATTACCCTTTAATATAACAAGCATTTTAAAATAATTTGAGGGTAAATATTTTCCCTAGTACAGTATTTAATACTGTACTTAGGTATCCATTGTTCTAGATTTTTTTTTTCAAACAAATTTTCAATATATAAATATATATGGTAAAACTTTGGTTGCAATGTTTATAGTTGTAGATGACAAGGAAGCCAGGCTTACATTTAACCTTACAAATTATTGTGGTTAATGAATTTAGATTGTTGACTAAGGTTAGTTTATGGTGTACAGTTTGTAAACTCATTAAATGATGTGTCAGCCATCTCAATAAATATGTATTGCAACCAAGATTTAAGAATCTCCCTACTCATTCAAATTTTTCTTCAGAAACCTTAATTGTAATTTAATTTTTTTCCTATGCAAGTTCCCTGCATTTATCAATGAGTTATTTTGGTAGTGTCTGCCATCCAGCTAACTTTTTCTTTGCATCTGACACTCCCTGCCAGTGTTTCAAGACATAAATTTGTTAGTCTAATAGCCTAAATAAATACCCATCTTAGGACATGAAAAATAAAGCCACTTTGGTTTTAGAGATGTATGAAGAAATTTAAATATTACAACTTAAAATGTGATGTATAACCTTTTACGGGATGGACCTACAAGTCAGTGGATGATATAATTAAGACCAGCATCATGAGAAGTTTTCCCATTTCTTCTGATGAACAAAATACCACCACCACTGTAACAATGACAGTAACAACAAATGTGATTAGATCTTTGAACAATTGTATACAAAAAAGGTGTGGTCAATACCTCAGAGGAGGTTTGAATATTTGCAAATTTTGGCAGTGTTTGATAACATTATGGTTGTTGGAATACTATAGAGATGCTGAGGAATATTACACATTAATCATTAAGCACTACTGTTCACTCTTATATAAAATAGATATCGTAGATATCTTTCCTTTTGAGTGTTGAAGCCCTGTTATTGTTGTTATTTAACACACCAGCCATCCCCCACCAAGGCAAGAGTGATCCAAAATAGTAGAAATGAAAGTTTTTCTTTTTACATTTAGTAATTTATACAGGGAAGGGGTTATCCCTTTGCTCCTTGGATTTTAGTTGCATCTTATGACATGCATGGCTTACAGAGGAAGGATTCTTCTCCACTTCCCCAGGGAAATTATTATTACTCTTCCTACATTTACTCTTGCTATTCACTCCTACTTTCCATTTCTTATACTTTGCGTCTCCTCCCATTTATCCTTGGTATACCCATACCTCTTGCTTTTATCTCCTTCACAACTCCCATTTTACCTTCACTCCCTTTGTACCTTCCCCACCTACCTTTGTATTCTTCTACACCAATGTAGACAAATTCCAACTACTCCATTATGGAAAACTGGAGGAGATAATACTGTAACTAGAACTGAATATACTACAAACTCAAATCATACAATAGAGTGGAAAAGTAATGTGAAGGACCTGGGAGTGGTAATGTATGAGGATCTCACTTTCAAAGCTCACAACAGTGCCACTATCACATTTGCAAAGAAAATGATAGGATGGATAATGAGAACGTTCAAAACGAGATGCCAAGCCAGTGATGATTTTTTTTTAAATCACTTGTTCTCTCTAGGCTGGAATACTGCTGTACATTAACATCTCCATTCAAAGCAGGTGAAATTGCAGATCAAGAGAATGTACAGAGAACCTTTACTGCACATAGAAGTTCTGCTGGGAATGCTTAGAAGCACTTGACTTGTACTCACTGGAGTGCAGGTGAGAGAGATACATCATAATCTACACTTGGAAAATCCTAGAAGGAATGGTTCCTAATCTGGACACACAAATCACTTTCTACAAAAGCAAAAGATGGCAGGCCGTGCAAAATACCCTCCCCCCCTAATGAAAAGTAGGGGCGCCATTGGTACACTAAGAGAAAAACAATAAGTGCCCGGGGCCCAAAACTGTTCAACAGCCTCCCACCAGGCATAAGGAGAATTACCAATAGACCCTTGACTACCTTCAGGAAGGAGCTGAACAGATATTAAAGTTGGTGCTGCATCAGCCGGGCTGTGGTTCGTATGTTGGACTATGTGCGGCCAGCAGTAACAGCCTGGTTGATCAGGCCCTGATCCACTTGGAGGTCAGGTCAAGGACTAGGCTGTGGGCACGTTGATCCCTGGAATACCTTCTAGGTAGACTCCGGGTAGGTTCTTAAATTTCTTCCCCATTTCTCACTTTTGTTTACCCTTTAACCCCCATTATCTTTTTTTTTTTTTTTTTTTTCTCTTCTCTTGTTCTGTCTTGCCTTCTCGTCCTTCACTTTTTCTACTTCTGTATTTTCTTCAGGCTTCTCTTCTTCCACATCTTCTACACATTCTTCTGCCTTTTCTTTCCCTTGCCTTGTTATTTATCAACTTGACAAGTTTTCCTGGAAACAAGTTTCATTGTTGTAAACAAGTACAAATATTACTGCTCTAATATGTTTCTATGCTGTCCATGCTGACTTGTGTTAACCTATTCTCTACCTCAAATGTTTTATACATGTATTGTTTTTGAAAGTAAGAGAAATGTGTTTGTCTTTAGTCTTAACAAAATATATAGTATAGACCCTGGTTGTTATTTAAAAGTATTTAAATGTATATAGAAAAATGTGCATGTGAAAAATGATAATGAATGATGATTCTAATATTTAGGTCTTTAAAATTTCTTACATAATTAACTTGAGTAGATTTATAGTGAGCATTCATACTGATAATATTTGTTTTTATTGACTTTTTACAACTTTGAAGAAAAAAAGTTGTTATACAGCCTCTCCTCACTTAACGACGGAGTTCCGTTCCTAAGACCATGTCGGTAAACGAATTCGTCGCTAAGTGAAGAGCATACTATAATGGTGGTAGGTTTGTGTCAGCCATCTTTGATATTGTTTTAATGTTACTTTTGCACCATTTATAACATTTCTTGTATATTTTTAAATGTACATTGTAATAAACAGAATAGAGGAAATCAGCTCTAATATTCATTTAGGTATGCATACTGGTCAGAGAGCCCATTGTAAGTCTGAGTCGTCGGTTAATGAGTACGTCGCTAAGTGAAGAGAGGCTGTATATTAATACTATATTGTACTGTCCTGTAGGTAGATTTCTTTATACAGTGGACCCCCGAGTTTCGGTCATAATTCATTCCAGAAGGCTGTTCAAGTGCCATTACCGAACGAATTTGTTCCCTTAAGGAAAAATGTAAGTTAGATTAGTCCGTTCAGACCCCCAAAAATACACATACAAAAGCACTTACAATATTAAACTTGCATACTAATTGTTCGATTTCCGAGGTGACCGAAACTCAGGGGTCTACTGTATGTAGTTTTTGTGTGATCACGAGTGTACATGCACATGTATACAGTGTATGCATACACAGAAATATAGACATGAATACAAATTTACACAGCACACAAATTTGCACATGCTCACATTATGAAGTGACAGATGTATAATTTATATACAAATTTCTTTATGCAGTACAAAATAGTGTAGTTTACACGTAATAAAATATTGGTAGGCAGAAAAGAAAGCTATTAGTATGCAAAGCATTTTGGGCAAACTAGTACTAATACTTAAAGATTACTTAAGATTTAGCCATAGACTATTAAGTAGGATTTCTTATGAAGTTAATTACAATCATATGTACAATAAGAAAGGTATCTAATGAACAAATGGTACAGTTTCAGAAACATGATATATTATTTCAAACTGATTCAGGGATCTTCAGTTTTGTGAAGTGATTGAATAGAGATAGTGAAGATACAGGACGTTAGTTACTGTAGAAATATAATGGGACAAGATGTGTAACCAATTTTCTATGAGAGTTGCAGGAAGACTGGAAGAACAGGGACAGAGTTGGATGACGTAGTTTTGTTTGACATAATGTATTGCTGTTTCAGTTATGTTAGAGAGACAAATTTAATATAGATGTCATGTAATTAAAATGGTAGAAAATCTTAATGGTCCACTTGAAAAATATAGGATGTGTGATAAAATCTTGCAAGAGTCAGACAGTGATGGATCTAGTTATAGGTGCAGACAATTTTTTTCCAGAAGCTTGTACAAGTGCAGTCTGAGAAACTTGTGGGCTTTGCTGGCAACAGTGTGTATCCTTCCAGTATATGATTCACTCTGAGTGAGAATAAATGAACATTACTTGCAAATAAATAAAGAAAAAAAGCACACATTATGAGCAATTTCAATAATTGGAAATGTACAAGGCACCCCAAGCAAGAAATCTACAAGTAACATGGGTAAAAAAAAAACCACTGTAGGCATTCCAGCCACTAAAGGGGCCTCTAAGGTTAGCGCGGTGCGCGAGAAAATTTTTTCCAAAAAAATTGAAAATTGAGTTAAACATATTGAAAAATAGAGTAACTCTCTGGCTACACAATGGTACAAGAATCATTGTTCTACGACATTCCTACAAGGAATTATGATCGTTTATAACACATATGGTGACGCCAACAACCGAAGTAGGCCGGCTGACAGTTCGTGAATTTTCGTATTTTTTTTCCCGATATTTTTCTTTAATTTCTTGTAGTATTCTTACTTATTATTATTATTATTATTATTATGTAATAATTGACGATTTGGCATCATAACAGAGTGGGCGGAGCTTATAAGAAGAATTCCAGCCAATCAGGAACATTTGATTGCGTCAGCAGAAATTCCTGACTCAGGATAGCCGGGAAATATGCTTCATTATAACGCTATTATCAATACTACGGCTTTTATATCTATCACAATTGATCTATTATGACATAATAGGCAATATAAATAACAAATAACCATAGCAAATACTCCAGAATGAATAATATGTGGCATAATATGATCGCCGCCTGGCACCGCCTCCATATTATCATAGTATATCCCTGGGTGTGGGTGTTCCTGGGGTGGTTCCATTTTCATTCTAGGGGACTTGTATTAAAGAAAACGAACAGGGCTAACTATGATATACACTCGTAATGCAAGATAAAGCTGAGAAAAATGCTATTTTGCTCCGGGAAAATTTTTTTTTTTTTTTCCTTGCGCGACCTTCCGGGCGGATTATCTCAAAAGTAAGTTATTCATCTATATATTGACCTGCAACCGTTAATAATCATAGGAATGAAATGAAACTCACAGACAACATAAAAGAAAGGTTGTATTAATTAATACTGATTTGCTTTTTGAGATATCGTAATTAGGTTTTGATTTATGTGAGGTAAAATGTCAGATATTTTTCAACATGTAAAAAAAACACAAACTTTATTTTTTTTAAGCATGAAGATAGGGATAAATTGCAGAAAGATAATCACAACAATTTCAGATTAGCATTGTTTTATACGTAGGTGAAGCCATAACAGTTCAACAAGTCCCACTATGACTACAGAATTTATTATATGTGATGTTTGGTAAAAATTTGATAAATATTTTTTTTCTCAGTTGTTTGTTGGGCGATCTTTTTGAAAACTGATACAAGTCACTTACAAAGGTGCTTCTTTACGTATAAAAAAAATGAACGAAATCGAATAAAAAAAAAAAAAAAAAAATTAGACCGTAGTGGCCCCTAAAGCAACCTTTCTTATGTTTATTTCTCGCATTCCCAGGCCTTTATTACATAACACTTGCCCTCCATTTTGAATCCATCACAAAAAAAAAAAAATATGGAAGTTTTACCTTATTTCTCTGCTTAATAAACCTCTTCAAGGGGGGCTCCTTGGTGCGGTGAAGAGGCTCTTGGTCTGAGGAATTAGACCTTTTGGTCTCCTTCCTCAGACCGAACCTAATTACCCCACAATCCCCCCTTCCCTATCCCATCCTCCCCATCCCCCCTTTCATTTTCCTTCTCCCCTCAACATCGCTCCCCTATCTCCTTCCTGTTTTCAGCCTTTGGGATTTTCCCCACAGGCCTTCTAGTTCCTAGTTAGGGGGACGAGTACCGTAGTCCATCCCATTCCGTTGGGGTCCTTGGCGGTGGTGTAGTTTGCCGTGAAATCTGTATCACCTGGGGATGTCCCGATCCCCCTCCAGTCTCCCGGGGGGTGGCTTTGGGTGTCTTTCGGGTGATGGGTGTATCTCTGGAGGCTATCTTTCGGATTCCGGGGGGTGGTGGCCAAAGGAGGTATGCTTTGTGGCAGGTGTCTGGCTGCCCTCTCTTTTGTCCGCTGAGGTGGCTCGACGGATGTGTGGTTGCTGTCCCGGATTGGTTTACTGGCATAAAGGGTAGGGTATGGCATGGGTTCCATGCCGCATCTGCACTACTTGCGGTGCTGAGGTTCTCTTGGGCGTGGAGGGAGATTTACGGCCCTTTCATTCCTCCTAGGAGCTATTCCTCCATGTTCCCCCTTTTTTTATTCTTTTTTTTTTTCTTTTTATTTTCTTCCCTTCTTTTTTTTTTCTAAAAAACAAAGAAAGGAATGACCTAACCGTGGAGTTCCCAATCCATGAACCTGCTCCCCCTGGGCCCCTTCCTGATACCGCACCCTGTTCTGACCCTGCCTCGTTATTTGACCACTCTTCGGACATTTCTAATACCCCTGTACCTCCTGCCGGTGGCGTTTCGACACCTGCTCCAGGTACCGGGGTTTCGACTGACTCCTTTGATACGTTTGACCTTCGCTCTTCTTTGACTATGCTTCCGGCTTCTCCCTCCACGGAAAAACTCCGGTCCCACACCTAAATGCCCAAGACTATTACCTGATGATACTTCTTCGCTTTCTTCTCATTCTACTCAGAAAAGACCGGCACGTCACGCACTCCCTTTACACGCTATGTTTCAAAATACACAATGGACTAAGTTTTTTACTCTACGACCGACTTCCTCTACTGCCTACCTTTCCAACCTTAGTATTAGCAAGGTGCTCCTATGCCATGTTGGTAGAGATATATCCTTTCATGCTCTCTCATTCATCATCACTCCAGAATGTTACCCAAGCTCACGATTTTTCTCTCCTTACAACTATTGATACTATTCCTGTAACTATTGAAATCCATCATTCCCTCAATTCTTGTAGTGGTACTGTCATTCTGCCCCATACCATTGTCCAACAGAATTTCCAGACATGTGGCAATGACATTCTGGAACAGCTAGAACTCCAAGACCTCCCAATCCTCAAAGTAGACACTTGTCTTCCCTGCCCGCAGGCGGAGATAATACCCTTGCAATGTAGCTTGCTTAACTTTTGACTGCTGTGAGCTTCCGTCCTCTGTATATGTTGCGGGACACCGTTTACAAGTTTGAAAGGTGATCCCTACACCGCAACAGTGTAGAAATTGCTGGCATTTTGGTCATCCAGCAAAATATTGCAGGTCCATGGCTGAATGCCCAGCGTGTGGTTACGATGACCATTCCAATACAGTGGTCCATCGACTAACGAACTTAATCCGTTCCAAGAGCTAGTTCTTAACACGAAAAATTTGTAATTCGAAACCTTATTTCCCATAAAAAATAATGTAAATACAATTAATCCGTTCCACCCAAAAATATTCACAAAAAATACATTTTAATTATAGTTCTACATACACAAAACAACATTATTAAAACTATAAATACTACTACTAATACTAAATAATAAAAAACAGATTAATAAATAACATTTACAGTCAACCCCCGGTGATAGTCAGCGTCGGAGGTCGTCCAAATCGGTGTTACAGGTTTTTAATGAGAATTTTGGCTCGGTAATAGACAAGCCTCTCGGAGTCGGCGATTTGTCCCGGACGCGTACGCATGGCCCGCGGCCCAGCTGGGCGCCCAGACCTAAGTGTGCTATTGTTTACAAGCGAGCGACCACCACCCACGCACCACCCACGCATTCATACCAGTATATTGTCATTATTCCACTGTTTTTAGTGCTTGCAACTGCTAAATAAGACACCATGGGCCCCAAGAAAGCTCCTAGTGCCAAGCCTGTGGTAAAGAGTGTAGCAGGAGTGAAGCAGGGATGCAGGGAGTGAAGCAGGGATGCAGGGAGTGAAGCAGGGATGCAGGGAGTGAAGCAGGGATGCAGGGAGTGAAGCAGGGATGCAGGGAGTGAAGCAGGGATGCAGGGAGTGAAGCAGGGATGCAGGGAGTGAAGCAGGGATGCAGGGAGTGAAGCAGGGATGCAGGGAGTGAAGCAGGGATGCAGGGAGTGAAGCAGGGATGCAGGGAGTGAAGCAGGGATGCAGGGAGTGTAGCATTCAAAGAAAAAGGCCAGTAACCCCAGAAAAGAACTTGCCACCTGCAGTGTTAATGGAAGGGGGATTCCCCTTCCAAACACTAGCATACTACTCCATCCTCTCCCCTCCTCCCGTCTTGCACACATCAGCAACTCTTCAATAAATGTAAGTGACATGTTATTGTACTATTATTTCTTTATTTGTCATAAAATTGTGTGTAATTTAATGTCAAAAAGTTCTAAAAAACATTTTATTTTAATACTTTTGGATGTCTGGAACGGATTAATTTTATTTCCATTATTTCTTATGGGGAAATTAGAATCGGAAATCGACCAAACCGGTGATCGACGGTCCCTCTGGAATGGATTACCGGCAATAACCGGGGGTTGACTGTACTTACCTTTATTGAAGAGAGTTGCAGTCATCTGGAAGATAGGGAGGACGACAGGGAAGGGTGTTAGTGGTTGGAAGGAAAATCCCCCTCCAAAATGACTTCAGGTAACAAGTCCTTATCTGGGGTTACTTCCCTTCTTTCCTTCTTTTTCTTTTAATGCCACTAGGACCAGCTTGAGAGTCACTGGATCCCTGCCTCAAGAAATAACTGTCCACAGTCCTCTGTTTCTGGTGCCTGTTTAATATTTTCCTGAAGTGCAACATGGCTCTGTCACTGAACTGGTTGCACCATCAACAACTTCTCAACCTCATCCACTGTTTTTGATCTATTTTTCGTTAACATATCAACCCCTTTTGCAACATTAGCTTCCTTGATCTCATTTCTCTTTGCTAGGATAGTGGCGATAGTAGATGCGTTTTTCTTGTACATCCTGGCAAGCTCACTCAGACGTATGCCACTCTCATATTTTTCTACAATCTCTTTCACTTCAGTTCGATGGTGGTCCTCACTCTCTTTACCACAGGGGTGCCACTAGGAAGCTTCTTTGGACCCATGGTGACTTATTTCACAGTGACAATCACTGAACCAGCAATAAACACAACAAAAGTATTGTGAATGTTTGAAAGAGCGCGCTGGATAATGTTCTCTCAAGTGTAAACAACGCTTGACTGGCGTCCTGTCCGCCTCACCGCGCTTGCGCGAGGCAGGCGGACAGGTCTGGTACGGTTCGCTACATGAGAAAAAAATATTGCGAAAAAATGCGTTTGTTACACGATTTGTTCGCTATATGGAGCGTTCGTTAGTCGGGGTTCCACTGTATAGGTTTCTGGCCGTCTTCTTGTCATCAGTGTCGAGGTTGGGAGACTACACTCTCCCGTCTTCGCATCGGCCACACTCGTCTTACTCACGGGTATCTCAAGGAGAGGCTCCCTGTCCTCCTCTGTGAGCATTGTCAGGTTCCAGTGTCTGTTCGCCATACTATTCTGTTGGACTGCCCACTCTATCAACGAGCACGCAGAATTTACCTCCAATGGCGTCTTCACTCTGTGGCCCTTTCTTTACCTTCCCTTCTTGCCAATGGGCCCTCCTTTAATCCTGACTCTCTCATTGACTTTTTGACGGCAACTGACTTGCTACACAAACTCTGAAGATTATGCCTCTAGCACTTCCCTCAGTCCCTTCTACCTCAGTGTCTTGCTATACTCTCTCCTTGCACTATCCACTACCCTACTGCACTCCATACCCTACTAATTCTCCCTCTCCCTCTTACAATCCATTCTCCCTGCATCCTGCACTACCCTGCAGCACTGTATGACCCCTATGGTTTAGCGCTTCTTTTGATTATAATAATAATAATAATAATAATAATAATAATCAACGAGCACGCAGAATTTACCTCCGTCGTCACCGGTCTACTGCCCTTACTATACCTTCCCTTCTTGCTGATGGACCTCCCCCTCTAACTCAGATTCACTCATTGACTTTTTGACAGCAACTGATTTACTGCACAAACTCTGATGATAATAACTCTCGCACGCCTCACAGCCCTTTCTACCTCAATCTCCCTGCCCTGCTGCACTGTATGACCCTTGTAGGTTTAGCGCTTCTTTTTTATTATAATAATCCGCTTAATAAATATAAATACAAATGATTGGTCATGGTTTAGGGCATCTCAGTAATTGAAGCAGACCTAGTAAAAACCCACAAAGGGACTTGTATTCTTCCTCAGGAAAATCTCCAAAAATTGAATATTCCTGTCATTTTGAGGCCTATTTCCATCTATTTCTAATCTAAAGGCGACCAAAATTGTCTCCATTTCACTAGTACATATATGTTCCATTCTGTCAATTGATAGTCATACCTCGGTTAGCGATGGCGTCGGATACCGATAAAATCGGTTAGCGATACATTTTTACGTCAAAATATTGACTCGGTTTACGATGATTGTTCGGTTTACGATATTCGGCCCGGATACGGATGCGTGGCGCCCAGCTGTGCGGGGACTCCAGGGAGCATCAGTGTGCTATTGTTTACAAGCGAGCGACCACCACCCACGCATTCATACCAGTATATTGTCATTATTCCACTGTTTTTAGTGCTTGCAACTGCTAAATAAGCTACCATGGGTCCAAAGAAAGCTCCTAGTGCCAGCCCTGTGGTAAAGAGGCTCAGAAATACAGTAGAACTGAAGGAGATAATAGAAAAATATGAAAGTGGAGTGCGTATCACTGAGCTGGCGAGGCTGTATGGTAAAGCCTATTCTACCATCACTACCATTGTGGCCAAGGGAAATACACGTAAAATCAAGGAAGCTGTTGTTGCGAAAGGTGCATTTGTGATCACAAAACAGAGATCGCAAGTGCTGGAAGATGTGGAAAATTTGTTGTTGGTGTGGATGAACGAGAAACAGTTAGCAGGAGATAGTGTTACGCAGGCAATAATATGTGTAAAAGCAAAGCAGTTGCATGATGATCTCGTTAAAAAAATGCCTGCAACGAATGCTGAAGTGAGCGAATTTAAAGCCAGCAGAGGCTAGTTTCAAAGATTTAAGAATCGAAGTGGCATACATAGTGTTGTGAGGCATGGTGAGGTAGCCAGTTGTGACAAAAGTGCAGCTGAAAAATATGTGCCTGAATTCCAGGGGTACATAGAGGCTGAACAATTCCAACCCCAACAAGTGTTTAATTGTGATGAAACAGGCCTGTTTTGGAAGAAAATGCCCAACAGGACCTTCATTACTCAGGAGGAAAAGGCACAGCCAGGACAAGCCTATGAAAGACAGGCTAACTCTGATGCTTTGTGCTAATGCCAGTGGTGATTGCAAAGTGAAGCCTTTACTGGTGTATCATTCTGAAAATCCCTGAGTGTTTGGCAGATGCGGTATCACCAAGTCTAACTTGTGTGTGATATGGAAGTCTAAAAAAGGCATGGGTCACAAAGGACATTTTCTTAGTGGTTCAATGGCGTGTTTGGCCCCAGTGTGAAGAAATATCTCCAGGAAAATAATTTGCCACCTAAGTGCCTCCTGATAATGGACAATGCTCCTTGTCATCCTCCAACCTTGGTAGAGAAAATTGTGGAGGACTTTAAATTCATCAAAGTGAAGTTCTTGCCCCCTAATACCACTCCTCTCCTCCAGCCCATGGACCAGCAGGTCATTTCCTACTTTAAAAAACTCTTCACCAAAGCAATGTTTCAAAAGTGCTTTGATGTGACCACAGACATGAATATAACCCTAAGAGACTTTTGGAAAAATCATTTCCATATCCTGCATTGTGTACACCTTATAGGTAAGGCTTGGGAGGGAGTGACTACCAGGACTTTGAACTCTGCCTGGAGAAAATTGTGACCAGACTGTGTCCTAGAGAGGGATTTTGAAGGTTTTGGGGCTGAGCCTCAGAACCCTGAGCTTCAGCCTGTTGTGGAAGAAATTGTGGAACTGGGCAAGTCCATGGGGTTGGAGGTGAGTGGTGAGGATGTGGAACAGTTGGTGGAGGAGCACAATGAAGAGCTAACCACTGAAGATCTGCAAGAGCTTCAACAGCAGCAGCAGCAACAAGAGACCACAGGTCAGGACAATGGTTCAGAGGAGGAGGTGGAACAAAGATGGAAGAAGGTGCCTTCTTCACCCTTCACCCTAACCATGCTGTTGCAGGCCGTGCTGGCAACCTGTACAATGACACGTTGGTGTCCCATTTCAGGGATGTGTTAAAGAAGCGCCAGACACAGAGCTTCCTTGACAGATTTTTTTGTTAGAGAGGGGTCCAGTGACTCTCAACCTGGTCCTAGTGGCATTAAAAGAAAAAGGACAGTAACCCCAGAAAAGAACTTGCCACCTGCAGTGTTAATGGAAGGATTCCCCTTCCAAACACTAGCATACTATACTCCATCCTTTCCCCTCCTCCCGTCCTCCACACATCAACAACTCTTCAATAAATGTAAGTGACATGTTATTGTACTATATTTACATGTATTTCTTTAATGTTCATTAAATTGTGTATTATTTAATGTCAAAAAGTTCTAAAAAATATTTTATTTTACTACTTTTGGAAGTCTGGAACGGATTAATTTTATTTCCATTATTTCTTATGGGGAAAATTGATTCGGATAACGATAAATTCGGTTACAGATACGCCCTCTCTGATGGATTAATATCGCTAACCGAGGTATGACTGTACCAAGAAACAGCAAATAAAATCATGAAAACCTTCCCAAAACCTGATTCAAAAATTGCTGTTTTCAACCAAACTTGGTCAGAGGTTAGTTGTTTTCATCATGCACTGTGTGGTGCAGGATTCTTTTTTTTTTTGCCATCACTAATCTGGCAATCAGTAATCCGGTTCCATCAGTAATCCGGCACTAATTTCGGCTAGTATAATTTCAAATTTCTGGGGTCGCCACCAACCTGACGCTACTGTTTGGTGGTGCTACTGCATAAGTTATTCCAATTTCTTTTTCTCTATTTATTGTTATAACCAGCTCACTTTTAGCCTTAGTCTCCAATGAATAAAAGAAATGCTTCCCATTGTGTAGCACATACACCGTACATTGTCCATAAAAGATAAGTTGGCTTTGAAGCCACTGTCTGTCGCCATGAGCTCAGCTCTTGTGTGGTATGTGTGCATGAGAAAAAACTGCGACCATGTTTTTGGTGTTAAAACAGCGACTTTGCGGTTTATTTTCATATGGTTTTTATGGTTGTATTCAGACGGCCCTGCCTTTGATTTACGATCACTTTTTTACTTGTCAGCAACTGCTTTACTATACGAACTTTGACACACAGCCCTTAGCGTCTCTTCCAGCCCTTTTCTCCCTTCACCTCTGATCCCCTTTCCACCTAGCTCTTTTATTGCCCCGGCACTATTTTCTGCTGCCCTGCAGTGGTGCATGACCCTTGTCAGTTTAGTGCTTTACTTGATTATAATAAAAATATGGTTGTATTCTCATTTTTTTTTATCTCATTAAATAGAATGGAAGATATATTACAGAAATAGATATGACTTTAATTGGTTTCATGAAGGAATGTACTTTGAAATTGAGCTCAAATTTGTGGAAATGTTCGATTTTTGCCAATGTTCAAGAGTAAACAAATGACGTCACCGTGCAATCCGTGTCCAACTGGCCGGTCTAATACGTGGTCACGAATGGGTTGATATTATACAATTATTACAATAATGCAATACAGTGGACCCCCGATTTTCGAACATTCTTCATTCCAGAATGCTGTTCAAGTGCTGTTACCAAACAAATTTATTCCCATAAGGAATGATGTAAATTAGATTAGTCCATTTCAGACCCCCAAAAATACACTTATAGAAGCACTTACAATAATAAACTTACATAAAAGGGCGAGTTTGGAGTGTTCAAATAGCGAGGGTCCACTGTAGTCTGCATAACAGTATATCTTCTATTTTTTGTGCGAATAAAAATTCAAAATGGAAAGCAAGAGTAATATAAGAGGGACCTGGAGACGTGACTAATGAACAGAGAAAATGCTATTTTAGTGCCAGGAATGTCTGCATTGTTTATTCTGAACCCTATTTTGAAATTGGTATCTTTTGAAATTTGTGTGAAATTGGCCAAATTACTAATTTCTGACCACTTTATTGGGTAGTTGAAATAGGTAAATGGGCAGTTTCTTGTACTCAATTGAGAGAATAGAAGGAATACCAGTGAAATAGTTATGAGTTTGGTAGACTGGTACAGTGGAATGGGCCAAAAATAGGGTGTAAAGTGGGTGAAATTGCCAAAGCATAAATATCGAAATTGGGTTAAGTGTATTCTAACTTAACTACTCTGTAATCCGGCAAAATCACTAATCCGGCACTCTACTGGTCCCGATGATGCCGGAGTAGTGATGGTCACTCACTTCACAGACCCATTTTCTCATGTCTAGGCCAAAATTTACCTATCATAGCATAATTGAGGATTCTATGATTATGCAGATTCTAAGATATGCTATTATGTGCCACAACCAGCTCTCATTGCACTATATCATTCTCTTATCTACCCTTATCTCACCTATGGAATCTGTGCATGGGGCTCAACAACATTAAATCACCTTAGACCACTCATAACCCAGCAAAAGGCTGCAGTCAGGATGATAACAAATTCCCACTCTAGACAGCATACTCCACCTATATTCAGAACCTTAAAACTACTCACCATAAAAAATATTCATACCTATTCATGTGCCTTCTACATACATAAAACTCTACATTCTAATATCAACCCTCCGCTCAAAATTCTCCTCAACAACTTTAATAGGTCCCACGACCATGACACAAGACACAGATCACTATTTGACATACCCCGAGTCCATACTAACCAATGTAAAAATTCTATGCACATAAAGGGCCCCAGAATCTGGAATTCATTACCAGTAAATATTAAGTTAACCTTGTCGGAAAATCAATTCAAGACTCTTCTCAAAAATCACCACCTCACCCTATACTAAATACTCATACTATAACAAACTTTCAAACCCAATATTATTTTACTTAAGATAATCTCAATTTGATATGTTCATCCTCCTTAACACTTGTTGCAATTTCATATCATCATATTGTCATTTAAAATCTTATAGTATCATCATTTTCTTAATTTGAAATAAAATATATAACTAGAAGAAACTCAATAAATTTTTCTAGTATTGTTATTATACTAGTATAGCATCAACATACTGTAACTTGAAATAAAATATACAACTAGATTAAACTCAACCAATTTCTCTTGTATTGTCTTTTAATAGTATGTATAATCATATTATAATTTAAAATAATACAGAACTAGAATAAACTCAATCAATTTCTTTAGCATTAAGTACTTAGTGAATAAGTCTTTAGAATAAACTGCCCCTAATGCCATGGCATGCCAGTGGCTCTCCTTGCATTACAGTTTTATAATTGTAACTACCAATAACAGTGTACACTTGTAACATGCATCGAAATAAAAATATTATTATATTATTATTATTATTATAAGATGATCTATGTGAGAAACACTGAAAAGGTTAAAGAAGTTTTACTTGTATTGCTTAATTCTTGTTTGGGATGCCTCACATGGATAGGGAAATACAAAGGTTCACACCATATATTCAGAAGTTAATATATAAAGTAGTAGTGTAGCACTTGCATATACAGTGGAACCTCAGTTTTCGTTTGCCCTGGTTTTTGTCGAATTTGGTTTTAGACGACTTTCGTCAAAATTTTGTCCCAGTTTTTGTTCACCTCGGTTTTCGTCGGTCTGCCATACTGAAAGTTTCCGCCTGCCCGTGCCCACACAAACCATCCCATGCGTTCTGAGTCAGTCTGGCTTTGTTTCTCGTCGAGTGAGCATTACCCTACGTGTTCATCCGAAACATTTCATAATCCGTTGTTTTTTGTGCTTGTTTATTGAGTGTGACTGCTAAATAAGCCACCAAGAGAAGGATTTTGAAGGGTTTGAGGCTGACCCTGACCAACCCTATGCCTGTTGTGGAATCTATTGTGGCTTTGGGGAAGTCCATGAGGTTAGATGTGAGTGGCCAGGATGTGGAAGAGTTGCTGGACGACCACAGGGAAGAGCTAACCACTGAAGAGCTGCAACACCTTCAACTGGAACAGCAACAGATCGCAGCTGAGGAAATTGCTTCAGAGGAGGAGGAAGAGAGAGGGGAGAATGTGCCTTCTTCAGTGATTAAGGATATGTGTGCCAAGTGGAATGAGTTGCAAAGTTTTGTGGAGCAATATCACCCTAACAAAGCTGTTGCAAGCCGTGTCAGCAACATGTTCAATGACAATGCCTTGTCCCATTTTAGGCAAATCTTAGAGACGCCAGAAACAGACCTCTCTGGATATATTTTCTGTGCGACAGGGGTCCAGTGCCAGTAAAAGACAAAGACGGGAAGTAAACCCAGATAGGGCATTGATACCTGAAGTCCTTTTGGAGGGTGATTCCCCTCCTCCTCTCTCTCCCCTCCTCGCTATCTTCCATACACCAACAAGTCTGCAATAAAGATAAAAGTGATGTTAAATGTTCATTTATCCATTTCATTAGTCCTTTATATTTAATTCTCATTGTTTTCTGTATGTAAAACTATAGTTATTCTCTATAAAATGTATTTTTTATTATTACTTTTGGGTGTCTGGAATGGATTAATTGGATTTACATTATTTCTTATGGGAAATATTGCTTCAGTTTGTCAAATTTGGATTTTGTCAGACTTTCTGGAACAAGTTAATGACAAAAACTGAGGTTCCACTGTAATTAAAAACATCTGGATAGGACAGAACAATCCACCTGCTGCCAAATTACTCTTGAGTTAAAAAATAAACTTAAGAAAAGTGAAAATTAAAAATCCATTCTTGACTGCTAGAAGGTAAAGAATAGAAAATGTAACCATAATTATGGGCTTGTGTGGGAAATAAATACTATGCTTTAAGAAAATCTTTGTATCAAATGTATCTTCCGAAAATAAATAATTTATTATTACTATATTATGTATATAAAATATAAAAAGCTTTTACAAAATACATAAAAATTTCTTAGCACAGTCAATAGAAAGAACAGACACAACTCTAGATTGTGGTTGTGTGATGGAATGGACTCATAGAGGAGGTAGTAAATACTGTAATTGAAACTTTAAAAAAAATAATTACATGACAAATTATATACAGTGGTACCTCGAGTTACGATGGTCCCCAAAATCGCCCTTTTATGTAAGTTTATTTTTTTAAATGCTTTTGTAAGTATATTTTTGGGGGTGTAAAAGGACTAGTCTATTTTACATTATTCCTTATGGGGATAAATTTGTTTGGTAATGGCACTTGAACAGCATTCTCGAACGAAAAAATATCGTAACTCGAGGTACCACTGTACTGTGAAATTGGAAATGGTTAACATTGTTCAAATATTTTATACTACTGCTCAGTTTTTTTTTTAAATGAGTAATAGAATGTGCATAAATGTACACACAGAAATGCACTCCTATTAAAAGATACAGTGGACCCCCGGTTTACGTTATGCTCCAAACTCGAACAATTATGTAAGTTTATTTTTGTAAGTGTATTTTTGGGGGTCTAAAAGGACTAATCTAATTTACATTATTCCTTATGGGAACAAATTCGTTCAGTAATGGCACTTGAACAGCATTCTGAAACAAAATAATGATGTAATCCGGGGGTCCACTGTATTCTGATAAAATCTTTTTAGAGCAAAAGAAAAAAAATTGTTATAAAGAAACAGTGAAAGTTCTTTAGAGTGGTAGGAAAAGAGACTATCTAGTTCTGATAACTTCATAAAACATTGTAAAAGGATATGAGGCAATAGATTAAGAATTGTGTAATCTGGGCAGAATTTTTTTTTTCCCCCAGTTATGCCAGGTGTGCAAACCCATTTCCCTACTGTTCACTTCTTAATTAAGCCTTGACAAATTGAGATGCCCATAGCCTGAGTCAGAAGCAAATGGCTTTCCTCCCATAGCTGCACAAATAATTGCTATGCAGAAAAAAGCTGATGTATGGTGTCCTGAACATTGATATACCCAGTGGGGAAGAAAAGATAAGAACACTAATTTAAAAAAAAAAAGATTAGTGGGAATTTGTCACTGATATGCATAGGGCATGTGATAGTGGTTATACTGGATGACTGTGATAATTGATGTACTAAAGTAATATATTTTTGAAGGCATTTTAGTATTTAGAAGTGAATGTGTTTTATATATTTGGGAGTAGATTTGTCAGCAGATGGGTTTATGAAGGATGAGATTAACCATAGAATTGATGAAGGAAAAAAAGGTGAGTGGTGCATTGAGGTATCTGTGGAGACAAAAATCATTATCCAGTGATGCAAAGAAGGGAATGTATGAGAGTATAGTGGTACCAACACACTCATGTGGGTGTGAAGCATGGGTTATGAATGCTGCAGCGAGGAGGAGGCTGGAGGCATGGGGATGTTGTGTCTGAGGGTAATGTGTGGTGTAAATATTATGCAGAGAATTCACAGTGTGGAAATTAGGAGGTGGTGTGGAGTTACTGAAAGTATTATTCAGAGGGCTGAAGAGGGGTTATTGAGATGTTTTGTCATTTAGAGAGGACAGAGCAAAATAGAATGAATTGGAGGGTATATAAATGTGTAGTGGAGGAGGGGTAGGGGTTGTCCTAGGAAAGGATGGAGGGAGGGGGTGAAAGAGGTTTTGTGTGCAAGGGGCCTAGCAATGTAGCAGGCATATATGAGCGTGTTAGATAAAAATGAATGGAGACGAATAATTTTTGGGACCTGACAAGATGTTGGAATGTGAGCAGGGTAATATTTTATGAAAGGATTCAGGGAAACCGGTTAGCTGGACTTGAGTCCTGGAGGTGGGAGGTACAGTTCCTTCACTTTAAAAGAGTGGTTGGGGATATTGGCTGTTGGGAGTGAAATCTAAACTGTCATTTCTGGGCACCTCTGCAAAGACAGTGATTATATGTGAATGATGGGGAAAGTGTTTCTTTTTTTTGGGTCACCCTACCTCGTTGGGAGACAGCCGGTGTGTTGTGTTGAAAAAAAAAAATCCTCATAGCCTCACCTAGCACGTGATTTATAAGGCACACACTAATTAGTGACTGAGTGGTAAAATGAGTGTTAGTATGTGCCAGAGTCCAATTCTATCAAACTTTTGAAGGAATTTCAGTGTTTAACACCAATATTTTGTCTTTTAACATTACCTAACACATAATTTACGTTCTGTATATAAACTGTACAGTGGTACCTCGAGTTACGATATTTTTTCATTCGAGAATGCTGTTCAAGTGCCATTACCAAACGAATTTATCCCCATAAGGAATAATGTAAAATAGACTAGTCCTTTTACACCCCCAAAAATATACTTACAAAAGCATTTAAAAAAATAAACTTACATAAAAGGGCGATTTTGGGGACCATCGTAACTCGAAGTACCACTGTACTTTGCAGATACAGTGGTACCTCGACTTACGTTGTTATCACCTTACGTTATATTCGATATCCGTTACTTATAACGTAAGAAATTTGTATGCGACATCCGTTGTTTGATTCGTCTTACGCCTTTCGTACCGGACCTGTTCGCTTGGAGCCCAGCTGAGCGCGCACTCCAGGGAGCGTCAGTGTGCTAGTGTTTACAAGCGAGAGCGACCACCCACCCACACCCACGCATTCATACCAGTATATTGTCATTATTCCACTGTTTTTAGTGCTTGCAACTGCTAAATAAGCTACCATGGGTCCAAGGAAAGATCCTAGTGCTAAGCCTGTGGCAAAGAGGAACAGAAATATATTTACGATAGAAATGAAGGAGGAGATAATAGAAAAATATGAAAGTGGAGTGCGTATCAGTGAGCTGGCCAGGCTGTATGGTAAACCCTATTCTACCATCTCTACCATTGTGGATAAGAAATATTTAAGTAAAATCAAGGAAGCAGTTGTTGCAAAAGGTGCATCTGTGATCACAAAACACAGACCACAAGTGCTGGAAAATGTGGAAAGGTTGTTGTTGGTGTGGATCAACGAGAAACAGTTAGCAGGAGATACTGTTTCGGAGGGAATAATATGTGAAAAAGCAAGGCAGTTGCATGATGATCTCCTTAAGAAAATGCCTGCAACGAGTGAAGTGAGCGAATTTAAAGCCAGCAGAGGCTGGTTTCAAAAATTTAAGAAGCGTACTGGCATACATAGTGTTGCGAGGCATGGTGAGGGAGCCAGTTGTGACAAAAGTGCGGCTGAAAAATATGTGCCTGAATTCCAGGAGTACATAGAGGCTGAACAATTCCTCCCCCAACAAGTGTTTAATTGTGATGAAACAGGCCTGTTTTGGAAGAAAATGCCCAACAGGACCTACATTACTCAGGAGGAAAAGGCACAGCCAGGACATAAGCCTATGAAAGACAGGCTAACTTTGATGCTGTGTGCCAATGCCAGTGGTGATTGCAAAGTGAAGCCTTTACTGGTGTATCTTTTGAAAATCCCGAGTGTTTGGCAGATGCGGTGTCAGCAAGTCTAACTTGTGTGTGATGTGGAAGTCTAACAAAAAGGCTTGGGTCACAAAGGACATTTTCTTAGATTGGTTCAATGAAGTGTTTGGCCCCAGTGTGAAGAAATATCTATTGGACAATAATTTGCCACTTAAGTGCCTCCTGATAATGGACAATGCTCCTTGTCATCCTCCAAACTTGGTAGAGAAAATTGTGGAGGACTTTAAATTCATCAAAGTGAAGTTCTTGCCCCCTAATACCACTCCTCTCCTCCAGCCCATGGACCAGCAGGTCATTTCCAACTTTAAAAAACTCTATACCAAAACAATGTTTCAAAAGTGCTTTGATGTGACCACAGACATGAACATAACCCTAAGAGAATTTTGGAAAAAACATTTCCATATGCTGCATTGTGTACACCTTATAGGTAAGGCTTGGGAGGGAGTGACTACCAGGACTTTGAACTCTGCCTGGAGAAAATTGTGGCCAGACTGTGTCCTAGAGAGGGATTTTGAAGGTTTTGGGGCTGAGCCTCAGAACCCTGAGCCTGAGCCTGAGCCTGAGCCTGAGCCTGTTTTGGAAGAAATTGTGGAATTGGGCAAGTCTTTGGGGTTAGAGGTGAGTGGTGAGGATGTGGAACAGTTGGTGGAGGAGCACAAGGAAGAGCTAACCACTGAAGATCTGCAAGAGCTTCAACAGCAACTGGAACAAGAAAGCAGAGGTCAGGACAATGGTTCAGAGGAGGAGGAGGAGGAGGTGGAACAAAAATGGAAGAATGTGCCTTCTTCAAGGATTAGGGAGATCTGTGCCAAATGGAGTGATGTGCAAGCATTTATGGATGAATATCACCCTAACCATGCTGTTGCAGGCCGTGCTGGCAACCTGTACAATGACACTGTGGTGTCCCACTTCAGGGATGTTTTAAAGAATCGCCAGACACAGATCTCCCTGGACAAATTTGTTGTTAGAAAGAGGTCCAGCGACTCTCAAGCTGGTCCTAGTGGCATTCAAAGAAAAAGGGAAGTAACCCCAGAAAAGGACTTGGTACCTGCAGTGTTAATGGAAGGGGATTCCCCTTCCAAACACTAGCATACTACTCCACCTTCTCCCCTCCTCACTTCCTCCACACATCAACAACTCTTCAATAAATGTAAGTGACATGTTATTGTACAATAGTATGTATTTGCATGTGTATTTATGTATTCTTTATTCAATTATTTATTATTTAATGTCCAAAAGTTCTAAAAAATATTTTATTTAACTACTTTTGGAAGTCTTGGACGGATTAAATTTATTTCCATTATTTCTTATGGGGAAAATTGATTCGTGTTACGTTTGTTTCGTCTTAAGAAATGCCCTCTCTGACGGATTAAAAACGTAAGTCGAGGTACCACTGTAGTTTGTTTGCCTTAAATGTTGTCCATACTATGGCTTTTCAGATTTTTTTTATCTTGCACATGTTTTTTTGAAAATTAAGTAGTATTATATTATTGAATTTGTAGACTATCATTTTCTTTTCTTTTGTAAAATTTACCCTTGAAATTTTCCTTAATTTTCATGTTTAGTTTTGTCAGCTAAACCTCGGCTTCAGGAAGTCTCCAACCACAATAAAGTCAAGCTTTTTGTTTCACCAATAACATTGACACTGAACTAGTTTATTGTAAAAGCCAAGAGGAATGAACCATGACTTTTATTTATATAATAGTTACAGTATTGCGCTTTACAGTTATAAATGTATTTGTTCTGAACAATAGGGTTGGTGAAAATCACTCATGGGTAAAAGGTGTATTATTAAACTGCTTATTAATTGAAACCAAATATTTGCTTGCTTTTCCTTGTTAAATTCTTACAAATTTGATCTAAAATGAGTTTATGCTGTTAAACCTTTTATAGTCTATTCAATGTATTCTTTTTTTTAAACTACATTTTGTATGATAGTGCTTATCTCTGTCTTCATTAATTTTAACTTTTTTTTTTTCATCCCTTATTGCTGATATAATATCATAAAGTATATTTAGTCTCCCAGTTTGGAGTTTTGCTCAGAATTTTTTTTAGGCAATGCTGGAACATAATTTCTTCTTTTAAATGTCAAGCAAAATATTTATGGCTATAATGATTTAAGCAAGTTCAATATTGAAAGCTATAAAGTACAGTGGAACCCCGGTTTTCATCTTTAATCCGTTCCAGGTCGGCCGAAAACCGATTTGTACGAAAACTGAAGTAATATTTCTCATAAGAAATAATGTAAATCCAATTAATCTGTTCCAGACACCCAAAAATATTAACAAAAAATAAATTTTATAGAGAATAACTATAGTTTTACATACAGAAAACGAGACATAAATACAGTGGACCACCGGTTTACGTACAGCTCCAAACTCGAGCAATTATGAAAGTGTATTTTTGTAAGTGCTTTTGTAATTGTATTTTTGGGGGTCTAAAAGGACTAATCTAATTTACATTATTCCTTATGGGAACAAATTCGTTTGGTAACGGTACTTGAACAGCATTCTGGAACGAATTAATAACGTAAACCGGGGGTCCACTGTATAAAGCACTAATGAAATGAATAAATGAACATTTAACATCACTTTTTACCTTTATTGAAGACTCTTGCTGGCGTATGGAAGACGGCGAGGAGGGGAGAGGGAGGAGAGGTTATTGTTTGGAAGGGGAATCCCCTTTTATAAGGACTTCAGGTATCAAAGCCCTATCTGGGGTTACTTCCCTTCTTTGTCTTTTACTGGCACTAGGACCAGCTTGAGTCACTGGACCCCAAGCTGGTCCAGAGAGGCCTGTTTCTGGTATCTCTCTTAAGATTTGCTTAAAATGGGACACGGCATTGTCATTGAACATGTTGCTGACATGGCTTGCAACAGCTTTGTTAGGGTGATATTTCTCCACAAAACTTTGCACCTCACTCCACTTTGAACAAATGCCCTTAATTGCTGAAGAAGGCACATTCTCCGCTCTCCCTTACCCTCTGAAGCAATTTCCTCAGCTAAGGTCTTGTCAGCTCTTCAGTGGTTAGCTCTTCCCTGTGGTCGTCCACCAACTCTTCCACATCCTGGCCACTCACCTCCAACCCCACGGACTTCCCCAAAGACACAATAGATTCCACAACAGGCGTAGGGTCGTCAAGGTCAGCCTCAAACCCTTCAAAATCCTTCTGGAAGACACATTCTGGCCACAATTTTCTCCAAGAAGAGTTGATCGTCTTGGAAGTAACTCCCTGCCAAGCCTTATCTATAAGGCTTATGCAATTGAGGATATTGAAGTGATTAATCCAGAACTCTCTTAGGGTTAATTCATTGTCTGAGGTCACTTTAAAGCACCTTTGAAACATTGCTTTGGTGTAGAGTTTTTTGAAGTTTGAAATGACCTGCTGGTCCATGGGCTGGATGAGAGGAGTGGTATTAGGGGGCAAGAACTTCACTGTAATGAAACTAAACTCCCCCAACAATTGGTCTTCCAAGTCTGGAGGATGAGCAGGAGCATTGTCCATTACCAGGAGGCACTTGAGTGGCAATTTATTTTCCAGGAGGTATTTCTTCACACTCGGGCCAAACACTTCATTGACCCACTCAATGAAAATTTGCCTCGTGACCCATTCCTTATTGTTAGCCTTCCACATCACACACAATTTACTCTTGATGACGTTTTTCTTGAAAGCACTGGGATTTTCATAGTGATACACCAGTAAAGGCTTCACTTTGAAATCCCCACTAGCATTACCACAGAACAAAAGAGTTATCCTATCCTTCATAGGCTTGTGTCCTGGCAGTGCCTTTTCCTCGTGCATGATGTAGGTTCTCTTTGGGATTTTCTTCCCAAAGAGGCCTGTTTCATCACAATTGAAAACTTGTTGGGGGAGGAATCCTTCAGCCTCTACGTACTCCTTGAATTCATCAACGAATTCTTCAGCCCCACGTTTGTCCAAACTTGCAGCCTTGCTATGCCTTACCACACTGTGTATGCCACTTCGCTTCTTGAATCTGTCGAACCAGCCTTTGCTGGCCTTAAATTCACTAACAGCAGCACTCGTTCCAGGCATTTTCTTTACGAGATCCGCATGCAACTGCCTTGCCTTTTCGCAAATTATCGCCTCCACAACACTATCTCCCACTAACGGTTTTTGGTTGATCCACACCAACAACTTCTCAACATCTTCGATTGTTTGCGATCTCTGTTTCGTTAGCACATTTACCCCTTTCCTAACATCAGCTTCCTTGATTTTTTTTTTTTTTTTTTTTTGCCAGGATGGAACTGATCGTTTATTTGGACTTCCCATACATCCTGGCGAGCTCAGCCACACGTACGCCACTCGTATTTTTCTACGAGTTCTTTCTTGAATTCTATCGTGGTTCTCGCCTTCTTTACCAAAGGGCTGGCACTTGGAACTTACTTTGGCCCCCATGGTGGCTTATTTAGTAGTCGCAAGCACAAAAAAACAAAACAATGGATTATTATGAAATGTTTCGGATGAACGCGTAGAGTAATGCTCACTGAACAAGTAACAAAGGCAGACTGAGTCACAAACGTATGAGCAGCTGCTTCCCACGGGCAGGCGGATCCGTCTGGTATGGATGATTTCCGAGCGGATGTACAAAAACGGGGGGAAAATTTCGCCGAAAAGTGTCGAAAACTGAATTGTACGATAACTGGACCGGACGAAAACCAGGGTTCCACTGTACTTTTGTTAAATCTTATGTGTCATGAGACATAATTTGGTTTGAAATTGTCATCATATTTTTTAACAGTAATGAGTGTTATGATTGTAAATTTATATTCTCTCTAGACTTGTCTCTGAGAGTCATTGACATATAATCATTCTAATTTATTTTTCACTTGTTTTTATTATAGAATCATTTTTTGTCTGCTTGTTGCTGCTTGCTCATACTTCCATATATATGTTATACTTGTACTACATTTCATATCTGATTATGACACCAGTCTTATCAGCAGTCTTTTCTTCATACATTTTATATAAATATGTACACCAACTTGCATAATATTCCTTTATCATTGTATAATAACTGTGTGCCACTTTTCCATTTTCTTCCTACTCACTCTTAGTTGTCTTATGATTTTTTTCAGCTTTCCATTTAATTTTCCATATAACGTTTTTAGCATTCCATAAATAAGCACTTCACTAAAACTTTTACCCTAAAATCAAATTCTTGGCTACATGCACCCTCTCTGCACTTTTTGTAAAACATAAGTACGTATGTATGTCATTATTTCCCCCTCACAGTACAGTGCTCTATAACAATATAGACAGCTAAGCTGCTTCATACAGGCTATGCTTAACATATTTAATTGTTGCCAATGATAGGCACTGTGAATGCTTCTTATTGTACTGTGTGTCAATAGTGGTTGGCGACGAATGATGACAAAGGCAAGATCTACTACTATGAAGAAAATGGTTCTAAAAGTCTATGGAGACTACCGCAGGTATGTATATGATCAAGTAATGTTGGAGTGCATTTTCAAAATTGTAATTAAAATATATGCATCATATGACTTGCTTAACTTGCTTGATATTGAATAATGTGAAAAACAGTTGTAGCTTGCAGAATTTGTGCCATTTGGGTTTAATATTAAACTAATAATTTATAGCATATCCAGAACTTTATCTTACAGCATTACTGTGTTTCATTAAAGTGCCATAAGGGGCTTAGAGCAAGTTTAAATCACCTTAGACCACTCATAACCCAGCAAAAGGCTGCAGTCAGGATGATAACAAATTCCCACTCTAGACAGCATACTCCACCTATATTCAGAACCTTAAAACTACTCACCATAAAAAATATTCATACCTATTCATGTGCCTTCTACATACATAAAACTCTACATGCTAATATTAACCCTGCGCTCAGAATTCTCCTCAACAACTTTAATAGGTCCCACGAACATGACACAAGACACAGATCACTATTTGACATACCCGAGTCCATACTAACCAATGTAAAAATTCTATGCACATAAAGGGCCCCAAAATCTGGAATTCATTACCAGTAAATATCAAGTTAACCTTGTCGGAAAATCAATTCAAGACTCTTCTCAAAAGTCACCTACTCACCCTATACTAAATACTCATACTGTAACAAACTTCCAAACCCAATATTATTTTACTTAAGAAGATCTCATTTTGATATGTTCATCCTCCTTAACACTTGTTGCAATCTCATATCATCATATTGTCATTTAAAATCTTATAGTATCATCATTTTCTTAATTTGAAATAAAATATATACCTAGATGAAACTCTAAAAACTATTTCTAGTATTGTTATTATACTAGTATAGCATCAACATACTGTAATTTGAAATAAATTCTACAACTAGATTAAACTCAACCAATTTCTCTTGTATTGTCTTTAAATAGTATGTATAACCATTTAAAAATTTAAATAATATAGAACTAGAATAAACTCAATCAATTTCTTTAGCATTAAGTACTTAGTGAATAAGTCTCTAGAATAAACTGCCCCTAATGCCATGGCATGCCAGTGGCTCTCCTTGCATTACAGTTTTATAATTGTATTATATTTGTAACTACCAATAACATTGTACACTTGTAACATGCATTGAAATAATAAAATTATTATTATTATTATTATTATTATAAAAAAATTAATTGGAAATTTACTAAATGAAATGTCAATAACTGAAGATCTTTTAGTGTGCAGTAGTTTCATGATAAAGATTAAGGCTGTACTAGCAGAAATATACAGTGGACCCCCGAGTTTCGGCCATAATTCATTCCAGAAGGCTGTTCAGATGCCATTACTGAACAAATTTGTTCCCATAAGGAATAATGTAAAGTAGGTTAGTCCGTTTCAGACCCCCAAAAATACACTTACAAAAGCACTTACAATATTACACTTACATAATTGTTCGAGTTTTGAGGTGGTCGAAACTCGGGGGTCCACTGTATTAGATTTTGGGGTTTCTCACGAAGTTGCAATGATTTTGTCATACAAGTGATATGCAGCTGCCATTAGTGCTGTATTGAGTTCTGCTATCATGACCCCTGAAATTAAAAATTCTGACAGTGTTGTGATTTAAAAGAAGTATATCTGTAATGGTAGTGAATTTTTTTCCAAGGTAATGACAAAAACCTGTGAAATTGGACAGAAAACTTATGAAGTTATGCAGGCATGAGGTTAGCAATCTGTGCACTTTGTGCTTTGGCGATTTTACACAATTTGACGCTTATTTTAGGCTAGTTCTTTTGTTCCAACCAACTCAGTTTCTTGCTATTTGATTTTTATGGATCACAAGAATTTGTTAAAAAATTTAAAAGACTTTAAAATAAATATTAAATTACTACAAAAATTTAATTTATTTGGTATTAGCATTGTTTAGGTTTCGGAAACACCACTTTTGTATAGTTCCATATAATTCTGTATGTTTCATAAAGCTGCCAGATGCTATATTACTTCTATTTTTTAATTAATAATTTCTTTTATTTAGGGTTAATGTAGGTGGGAATAAAGAACTATCATTTTAATTACATTGTAAAACTTTCAGATTGATGACATTGACAGTCCCTCAATAGAGGCCAAAGGACTCAGAATTTCTACTATAGCTGAGAATTTGGTGAGTTTCCAGTCAGTTGTTGTTTACTAATTGGAAAATGAAGTTACTGTAGCTAAGAAAATTGGAAAAATCTTGGAATGTCCTGTATTGGCTTAGTGCCTGTTTTTGATGTTTGATGATGGATGACGTGGGGGGAATTCAAGCCAAAATTCCTCACTCTTCAAAGGAACAGTAGCCTTGTTTTATTCAGTCGAGTGCTCTCAAGGGAGGTTCCTTGATGCTGGTGAGGGGCTCTTGATCTAGGGAATTGGATCTGTGCTCCGGTTCCCTGAATTGAGCCTGAATACCTTCCATCCCCCCACATGCGCTGTATAATCCTACGGGTTAGATAAGAGTAAGGTGATGAGGGTATAAAATGATTTAAATAAAGAAAATTGGATATCACATTGAGAGAAGTAAATGCTTTCAGATATTTGGGAGTTGACATGTCAGCAGATGGGTTTATGAAGGATGAGGTTAACCATAGAATTGATGAAGGAAAAAAGGTGAGTGGTGCGTTGAGGTATCTGTGGAGACAAAAAACGTTATCCATGGAGGCAAAGAAGGGAATGTACGAAAGTACAGTAGACCCTCGATTAATTAAAAAAATTCATTGCAGAAGCCTGCTCAAGTGCCATTACCGAACAATTTACGTCCTTAAGAAATAATGTCATGTAGGTTAGTCTATTTCAGCCCCCCAAAAAATACACTTCCACAAGCACTTACAATATTATACTTACAGAATTGCACGATTTCCGGGTGTTCGTTAACCGAGGTCCACTGTATAGTGGTACCAACACTCTTATATGGGTGTGAAGCATGGGTTGCAAATGCTGCAGCGAGCGAGGAGGAGGCTGGAGGCAGTGGAGATGTCCTGTCTAAGGGCAATGTGTGGTGTAAATATTATGCAGAAAATTCGGAATGTGGAAATTAGGAGAAGGTGTGGAGTTACTAAAAGTATTTGTCAGGGCTGAAGAGAGGGGTTGTTGAGGTGGTTTGGTCATTTAGAGAGAATGGATAAAAGTAGAATGACTTGGAGAGCGTATAAATCTGTAGGGGAAGTAAGGCAGGGTAGGGGTCGTCTTAGAAAAGGTTGGTGGGAGGGGGTAAAGGAGGTTTTGTGGTCGAGGGGCTTGGACGTCCAGCAAGCATTTGTGAGCGTGTTAGATAGGAGTGAATGGAGACGAATGGTTTTTGGGACCTGACGAGCTGTTGGAGTGTGAGCAGGGTAACATTTTGTGAAGGGAAACCAGTTAATTGATTTAGTTGGACTTGAGTCCTGGAAATGAGAAGTACAATGCCTGCACTTTAAAGGAGGGGTCTGGGATAGTGACAGTTTGGAGGGACTATTCTCAGCTGTCGTATCTGAGCGCCTCTGCAAAGACAGTGATTATGTATGAGTGTGGTGAAAGTGTTGAATGATGATGAAAGTATTTTCTTTTTGGGGATTTTTTCTTTTTGGAGTCACCCTGCCTTGGTGAGAGACGGCCGACTTGTTGAAAAAAAAAAAAATATAATTTATGCAGTAGATGTATAATGGACCCATGGCAGCAGCACAAAGCTCATTTAAATCACGGACACTTAATTTTACATAATAAGAATCTTCAGTATGCTTCGCACACAGTATTGATTGCACTTGGGTATGTAAATCTTGTATAGATATTTTTTTTAACACGTCATCTGTTTCACACCGAGGCAGGGTGACCCAAAAAGAAAGAAAAAACCTTTATCATCATTCAACACTTTCACCATCACTCATACATAATCCAGTTTTGTACAGAGTTATCAGTTGAAATGAAATATGGCATAGTAGTGCATTCTCATGAAGCAAATCTGCATGAAGCTTTTATTATATGGTTGAGGAATCGTGGAGAAATCAATATTCCTTCCTTACAAGCATAAAATCAGCTGACTACTACACCAGCTGTAAAGAACACACATAAGAATGTGCTTATCCATTAATAGTGATAGGCCCCCTTTTGCTCAAAATCACTTAGTACAGGATTCCTCCTCCTTATATCTAGTAAATGGTAACATAAGATCATGGTTACATTAACCAAGATATTCTTGGTGTTACTGAAGATAGTATTTGTTTAGTTAGCTGTTCAATATTTGCAGTCTTGGTCTGCAATAAATTGATTATTATAGAGATCTGATGAAATTTGGTTCAGGATCAGTATTATTATTCGTGGACTATAACGTAGTACGTAATAAGGAATGAGCGATAAGGAAGAGTTAGTTACCTAATACATTAATATTGTATTGTGAATGAAGGTTCAGCACACATCTTTCCATATCCCATGAAATATAATTTCACATCCACAAATTCACCATCCTTAGTAAAGCCCCACTGTGGGTCACATCCGAAATTTGAAGTTTGAAAAGTGGGACTTTTAGGAAATCTAAATATTAGCTGTTGTTAATAATAATTAATAGTTATTTATAATATATTGTAATTTTAATTTTTATGGGAAATGAATACTAAGTATAAATTTACACCATTGCCATGGATTACTAAATTAACTGTTTTCTACTTTAAAGTCAGAATTAAGTGAAAATATTGTGAAAGAAGGATTCCTGCATCGCACGTTCTTCCTACGAGAGGGTAAGAAGGTGCGTAAAAACTGGACACAGTCATATGCTCGATTCATTGTGGGAGCCTTTAACTCAGGCTCTTCAGGACTGTTGTACTTTTCCAAGACCAAGGATGAAGATAAGGTAAGTATTATTATCATAAATTTAAGATTATGCTACAGGTATATTGGACTGTGTTTAGTGCAGTGAAGGAGTAATATAGTACTAGTATGAATTTTATAGGTATCACATAAATGGTTTGTGCTTAATGTAGATTTCTTAATACCAGAGATTTTTCAATACAAATATATTCAGCCAAGAAAATTTTTACATGTACAATTCAGTACAACTGTAAAGTGAATAAGCATGGCTTAAAAACTAGAAAGATGTATATTTTTTTCTTTACAGAAAGCAGAGGTATTTGAATTTTACCCAGTATGCTACCTGGAACGTACTACTGACAAGAAGACAAGCAGACAGCAAGTGATAGGGTTGAGGAATGGCCATGAGACTGAGGTGTTACTTCAGTTTGAGGATAAAGATATTGCTATAGAATGGTTTAAGGTTCTTGAAGCACATGTGAGTACTAATTGTCTTTAAAACAAAATTTAAATTGCTTTTATGCAGTGTGGGTGTGTAAACCAGATAGCCTTGAGAATAGTGCTATCGAGGAAGCAAATGGCTGTGTTTTCCTTATTGTATCCTTTCTTTGGCTGCCTCTCTGTAGTACTACATGATTTCCCTAGTTTTTCAACTCCACATTGCCCTCTTGGTAATTTTCCTTATTTTATTGGTTTTGCTTTTTCTTATCCTTTGTCATTTCATGAATTTTTATCTTCTGCTTTCTTTGTGTGAGAGTGGGTGGAGTGTATATGTGTGTACTCAACTATTTGTGGTTGCAGGGATTGATTCTCATATCCTGACCCTGCCTCTTAACTTGCCACTCTTCAGAATCATCTTAGTCTCATGGGCCCTATCATACCTGCTCTTAAAACTGCATATGGAGTCTGCCTGCACTTCCTCACCAAGATCATTCCACTTCCCTACTGCTCTGAGAATGAAGAAATACTTAACATCTCGGTGGCTCAACTGTGACTTTTTAACTTCTTTGGTGCCTCCAAATTCCTGTTTCTTGCCTTAAACAGCCTACTCCTATCAGCCATATCAGTTCCCTTGAGTAGGTTGTATATTGTTATCGTGTCCTCCCTAGTTTTGTCCTTTATTGTTATTAAGTCGAATTCCATTAGACTCATAATGTAGTCATGTCCCTTAGCTCAGGAACAAGTCTCATTGCATACTTCTGCACTTAATCCAGTTTAACTTACTTTTCCAGGTGTGGATTGCATATCAGTGCTCAATACTCAAAGATGGGCTTAATGTATATTGTATAAAGAGTTTGTAAAGACTGTTGAAATTCCTAGAGGCTACTCTTTGATTTGCCAGACGAGCATAGTGTGATATAAGAAGGACCTAGACAAGGACAGTGACGAACATAGTGTGATATAAGAAGGACCTAGACAAGGACAGAGACGAGGATAGTGTGATATAAGGACCTAGACAAGGACAGTGACGAGCATAGTGTGATATAAGAAGGACCAAGACAAGGACAGTGATTGTTATTTGCAAAAATATATGCATACAGAGAGAGCAAGTGACGTTTACACGTTGTGAATAAGTCACACAAACAAACACACACACACACACACACACACACACACACACACACACACACACACACACACACACACACACACACACACACACACACACACACACACACACACACACACACACACACACACACACACACACACACACACACACACACACACACACACACACACACACACACACACACACACACACACACACACACACACACACACACACACACACACACACACACACACACACACACACACACACACACACACAAAACACACAACACCCCACACACACACACACAACACACCCACACACACACACACACCCCACCACACACACACACACACACAACACACACACACACTCACATTCCAAAACCACACACACACACACACACACACACACACACACACACACACACACACACACACACACACACACACACACACACACACACACACACACACACACACACACACACACACACACACACACACACACACACACACACACACACACACACACACACACACACACACACACACACACACACACACACACACTACAATGGTTATTCAGCTGATATGAGCCTCTGGCATAATATTAGGTCTTTCTCTTTTAATGAAGTCTGCAGTTTTTGTCCCTTAACCTATACCCTATTTCTCGTTTTCTTGCTCCTTCCCAGTTTTTCATGATCATGCATTTACTGGGGTTGAATTCAGTAACCACTTATCTGACTACTCTTGCAATTTGTCCAGATCCTTTGGAGCCTTGCCTTTTCCTTGTTTGTTTTTTATTCTCCTGATTAGTTTTCCATCATCAGCAAACATGGATATCTCTAAATCAATCCCATCTGGAATGTCATTCACATAAACCATAAATATTACTGGTCCTATTATCAATTCTTGTGGAACTCTTCTAGTTACTCTTTCACATACTGACTTCTCTTTCCTGACAGTCACTCTTTGCTTCCTTTCCCTAAGATACTTTTGATCTAGCAGAATATGTTCCCTGTTATTCATGCCTTAATCTCAAGTTTTTGGCCTAGCCTCTTGTGGGGTACAGTATCAAATGCCTTCTTGCAGTCTAAAAATAATGTAATCCACCCAACTCTCTCTCTCTCTTGTCACAGATCTATTACTTTGTCATAGAACTCCAGCAAGTTAGTTGGTTATTGTTAATGAAACCACTTATCTCCAAGGTTTTTTTCGACATAAACCTGAGCAGGCCAATTGGAATTGACTGTTTTGGAATAATTTTACATAATCAGCAGCTTAGGAGTTAAACACCTTCCAGGTATTGAGGCTAGCTGGCAAATAGTGATGGCAGGTATAATAATTGGAGCAAGGGGCTAGTAACCTCTTCTCCTGAATAAATTACTAAATGTAAAAGGAGAAACTTTCGTTTTTCCTTTTGGGCCACCCTGCCTCGGTGGGAAACGGCTGACGTGTTGAAAGGAAAGGAAAGGTATAATAATTCAGTCAGTTTGCAACAGAAGTATTCTTTCTGACAGTGTTTTGCTCAGTGTTGGGCTTTATTAGTCATATCAGAGGATACAGTATAGTACTTGTCATTACCTAGGTAGGGAAGTGAGGTGGTCATGGCTTATATGTTGTACCAATGTAACATACAACTCATCTCTCTCACTGTTCTTGCACCTTCACCTCTTCCACTTATGTTGACATATGCTATATCCTCTGGTAGGATTTGTTCAAGCTTAATACTGAGCAAAACAGACAGAAAAAAATACTTGCTCTGTAAATTCTCTTTACCATGCTAAAATATTATGTTGAAAATTTATATATTGTACTGAAGATTGTTTATTTTTAATTACAGGATGGAGTGCAGTTGAGCTTTCCCACACTGGAGAAAGAAGAGAAAAGGAAAAAGAACATCTGAGAAAAGTTAGTAAACTTCTATGTGTGTGTATTGTGTTAATCCAACTGGTGGGTTTAATGTGTGTTCACGAATGTGCTGATATTATTTATACTGTTACAATATTACATAAAAGTAAATCTTCTATTTTTTGTGAATAAAATTCTTTGTGTGAATAAACAATCAAAATGGAATTCAAATGTAAAGCCTGAGAATGTAACTAATGAACCTAGGAAATGTTTTAGTGCTAGGAATGCCTGCATTGTTTCTTCTGGACCCTATTTTGAAATTTGTGGAAATTGTCCAAATTACCAATTTCTATAACTTTATTGAATAGTTGATTAGGTGGTTTCTTGTGCTTAATCAATAAAATGGAAAACATACTAGCAAAATAGCTAAGAATTTGGTCTACTGGAACAATATAATTGGCCTAAAACAGGATTCAAAGTGGGCAAAATCGCCGATATGTAAATATCGCTAACACAGCAAAATTTGTGAGACGTAATTTCGTCAATTTTCGTCAGATTTCGTACTTTCTTCTATTAGCTTCAGAAAAGATTCTCTACCATTTCATAAGAAAAATAATTTTTTTTTAATCCTTAACCCTTAACCCTTAAACTGTCCACACGTAGATATACGTTCACTCGCGAAAATGACCGAATTTTTTGAAAAATAAAAAAATCGTTTTTTTTCTAAAAATGAAGAGCACATTTTTATAAATAGGATAGGCTAAAAAAAAACATTTTAGGGCCAGTACTTACCGAGATATAAGCCCGTGAAGTTGGTGCTAAATGATGTGGTGTCGGCAAAATGGAGCACTGCCGCTTGCAGAAACAAGAAACATTTATCGTTTTTTTCCATTTTCTGTTGTTTTCATCCTATGATAATAATGTTTTGATGCAGATCTATTCATTTCATTGCCTATTCTTGTTTAGACACAAATATTTGTTACTGAATTAGTAATCATACTGTCACAAACACACATGTTCACACTGATAAATAAATTTGTACACCTGGTTCAATCACTTACTATTGTTTACATATATATACAAGGTATTTACAGGTCCTATTTATGTTTCTAGAAGTCCACCACTGTATGATACTCGAAGAAGCATGGATTCATACAGAGTGCCACTCCACATTGCTGACACATGAATTGTGTGTCTTTTCGCACTTGGGGTCGCTGTGTACTGTAAGCACACACAACACACTTTTTCTGAGAGTACTTCTTCTTTGGAGTAGATGGTAATGGTATCAGGCAGTGACAGTTAGGGATAATTCGGTTGGGCACTTCCCCTCTGGTTGTGGAGTGACAGGTCGCTGTTGTGGAGTGACAGGTCGCTGTTGTGGGGTGACAGGTCGCTGTGGAGTGGCAGGTATAGGTGTGGTACCATACTTTCTCCCTATCTGCTTGATGACATTTAGGTGAATTCTGCATATCATTGTCGCTTCCCAGTCTTTATTTCATACATGTTGAAGGCATTGAGCATTGCAATGTCCACAAGGTGGAAAAACACTTTTATATACCACTTGCGACTCCTACGCACACAGTCAACAAAGCCTATCGTCATGTCACACTTGTCGACTAGTCGCATATTGTTTGTATAGTCGATGACAACAGCTGGCTTTTCAATAGGTTGATTGTTGAGCGTGCTCATTCTGTCTGTTTGTACCATCTCGTTTCTGTGGATGGTTGACAGCAATGTCACGTCCCTTTTGTCATGCCATGACAGTGCCATGATGTCATTGGCATGAAACGCCTGCACTACACTTCCTCCAGTGAACTTTGGCAAAGTATAGTTGAAAATAGTCTAACTCTGTAGACTCATTTGTGATGGGACAGTGTGGCATGATGCCACTTCCACTGCCATCAAAATTGAAAGGATGTGGCACGAATGGTGTATGTTCAGTCCACTTCCATTCACGATCAGATGGTGCAGGGTGGACCTGTGGCATGGGACGTGGGGAGCAGGAGGGACGGGAGTGGGGCCAGCACATGATTGAGAGGGTGCCTCGTGGTCCTTTGTCTGTCCACACACCGCGCCACGAGGTCCAGGCACCATGCCACCCACCACCTCTTCCTCCATCCCAGCATACTCTCCTTCATTATCACTTTCACTATCAGTGGCTGGGGTTTTGGATCGTGAACTGCCACGACCCTTGCCTCTGACTGCATATGGCACACTGCCTGAACATAGGTAATGACGCCCATAAGTACGTTTCACTGGGGAATAATGATAATCACTGTCACTCGACGAATCGTCTATGGGCATAAAATCGATTTCATCATCGTCACTTATATCACCTTCACTATCGTTACTATCATAACACATGGAAAATGCTAATTTCCTCTTGCGGAGCTGCCTTTGGGTAGTAACACTAGAAACCCCAGAGGTGCTGGGCTGAGGGTCTGTGGCCACACTGGCCACACCAGATGTGCTGGGCTGAGGGTCTGGTATGGCCACACTGTCCACACTGGCCAACCCAGAGGTGATGGGCTGAGGGTCATCTGGGTTGTCATCAATAGTTTCACTAATTCCTTGATTATTAGTGGCTATATCACTGTCAAATCCACTAAGCTCGCGTTCTCTATCACTTTCCGAGAATAGTAGAGTGTTAATACGACGAGGCGTGAGTGAATCACGGGGGTGTGCCATGATGTTAACCCAAGATGGAGCTGAAACTAACTGGGGCTACCATGCGGTACCCTAATGTCCCCGATTTTTTTCATACTGCGCACACTGAGGGCGCAGACCCATTCTCTCATGTCTAGGCGACTCAGGCCTATTGCACTAAATTTGAACGAATGTAAAATAAAACGTAGATATACGTTCGGTCACTTTCGCGAGTGAACGTATATCTACGTGTGGACAGTTTAAGGGTTAAACTGTCCAAACGTAGATATACGTTCGCATGCGTACTGCCCCGAACGTAGATCTACGTTTTTTTTCAAATGCTTTTAACCTTGCCACGATAAGCCTGAGTTGCCTAGAGATTAGAGAATGGGTCTGTGCACTCATTGTGTGCAGTATTACAACATGTGGGAATGACAAACAAAATGCACTCTTCATTTTAAAGAAAAAGAACAATTTATTTTTTTCTCAAAATAGTTGGTCAGCTACGCACGTGAACGTATATCTACGTTTGGACAGTTTAAGGGTTAAACTATCCAAACGTAGATCTATGTTTGTACCGCTAGCGCTCCAAATGTAGATCTACGTTTTATTTTTCCTGCCCCCAAATTTGGCATGATTGGCCTGAGATGCCTGGTCAGTATAGAATGGGTCTTAACATTCGGTGTGCACAGTATTAAAAAAATCTGGGACCACTTAGTACCTTGTGGGAGCACCAGTTCAATTGAGCGCCAGCTAGACCAAATAGAGTGGCAAACGCCAGGGATTCACTGATGTCATGTCGTATTAACACGCCACTTTTAAGAGGAAAGTGATGGATGTGGCCACAAGTGGTCGAGGAAATATCAAAAACCTCGATAATAACCCATTTGTAACACTTGTGCAACATCCTTTCATTTTTGATACCACTGGTAGTGTCATCCTGCCAGAATGTCCTATAACCTATGCCCTAAGTAAAGAGAAACGATTCTGGAACGTGTAATACGTATTCGGCCGGCTGGCTGGCTTTGGCTGTCTCTCTGTGTCTCTATATCTCTGTCTATCTGTCTATATCTCTGTCTCTCACATGTACACACAAGTAGAGTTATTATACATAGTGTAAATTACCTAGGATAACCCAAAAATTCCAGGCAAAGTGCTATACAGTGCTTGTAGATATAAGATATAATAAGCATGACTGGCAAGTAATACGCATTGTCACTTCTGCATCGTGTGTAATACCCGTTGGTTTACGAGCCACTCTCTGAGACTGAGAGACAAGCAGACGGAAAGACACACACACAAACAGACAGAAAGACCGAGACACAGGCAGACAGAACGACCGACACACAAGCAGACAGAAAGACCGAGAGACACAGGCTGACAGAAAGACCGAGACACACAGGCTGACAGAAAGACCGAGACACACAGGCTGACAGAAAGACCGAGACACACAGGCAGACAGGAAGACCGAGACACACAGGCAGACAGAAAGACCGACACACACAGGCTGACAGAAAGACCGAGACACACAGGCTGACAGAAAGACCGAGACACACAGGCAGACAGAAAGACCGACACACACAGACCGACACACACAGGCAGACAGAAAGACCGACACACACAGGCAGACAGAAAGACCGACACACACAGGCAGACAGAAAGACCGACACACACTGGCAGACAGAAAGACCGACACACACAGGCAGACAGAAAGACCGACACACAGGCAGACAGAAAGACCGACACACACAGGCAGACAGAAAGACCGACACACACAGGCAGACAGAAAGACCGACACACACAGGCAGACAGAAAGACCGACACACACAGGCAGACAGAAAGACCGACACACACAGGCAGACAGAAAGACCGACACACACAGGCAGACAGAAAGACCGACACACACAGGCAGACAGAAAGACCGACACACACAGGCAGACAGAAAGACCGACACACACAGGCAGACAGAAAGACCGACACACACAGGCAGACAGAAAGACCGACACACACAGGCAGACAGAAAGACCGACACACACAGGCAGACAGAAAGACCGACACACACAGGCAGACAGAAAGACCGACACACACAGGCAGACAGAAAGACCGACACACACAGGCAGACAGAAAGACCGACACACACAGGCAGACAGAAAGACCGACACACACAGGCAGACAGAAAGACCGACACACACAGGCAGACAGAAAGACCGACACACACAGGCAGACAGAAAGACCGACACACACAGGCAGACAGAAAGACCGACACACACAGGCAGACAGAAAGACCGACACACACAGGCAGACAGAAAGACCGACACACACAGGCAGACAGAAAGACCGACACACACAGGCAGACAGAAAGACCGACACGCACAGGCAGACAGAAAGACCGACACGCACAGGCAGACAGAAAGACCGACACGCACAGGCAGACAGAAAGACCGACACGCACAGGCAGACAGAAAGACCGACACGCACAGGCAGACAGAAAGACCGACACGCACAGGCAGACAGAAAGACCGACACGCACAGGCAGACAGAAAGACCGACACGCACAGGCAGACAGAAAGACCGACACGCACAGGCAGACAGAAAGACCGACACGCACAGGCAGACAGAAAGACCGACACTCACAGGCAGACAGAAAGACCGACACGCACAGGCAGACAGAAAGACCGACACACACAGGCAGACAGAAAGACCGACACACACAGGCAGACAGAAAGACCGACACACTCAGGCAGACAGAAAGACCGACACACACAGGCAGACAGAAAGACCGACACACACAGGCAGACAGAAAGACCGACACACACAGGCAGACAGAAAGACCGACACACACAGGCAGACAGAAAGACCGACACACACAGGCAGACAGAAAGACTGACACACACAGGCAGACAGAAAGACCGACACACACAGGCAGAGAGAAAGACCGACACACACCGACACACACAGGCAGACAGAAAGACAGGCAGACATACATGTTTGTGTGTAACAGTGAAATCAAATAAAGCCAGGGTTCCCTGCAGCAGTGCACTATCATCACTGCTTACCTTGTCAGCAGTTTAGTGACACTCGTCATAAACACCATGCTTCAAGAAGTTTCATATATACTCCAGCATGTCTGAAACATTGCTGAGACCTATAAATACTTTGTATATATTTCTAGACAATAGTAAATGACCAAGGCAGGTGAAAATGTTTACCTGTCGGTGTGATTGTGACTATTTAAGTACTATTTCAATACCCAATATTAGTGTCAAACCAAAGATTGGCTATGAAATCACAAGAACTATTATAAATTGTAATTATCATAACATAAAAATTATATAAATTAAAATAAAACTAGAAAAAAAAGTATATTGGCAACACTTCTGCAAGCGGCAGGATTCGATGTTGCTGTCAGGTGAGCATCCAGCGCCAACTTTGCAGTCTCATATTGGTAAGTACAGGTCCTAATTTTTTTTTTTGGGTCTTATAACAAACAGAAAATTGCCCTCTTTAATTTAATTTTTTTTTTTTAAATATTCGGAGCGCTGGGTGAGTGAATGTAGATCTACGTTTGGACAGTTTAAGGGTTAAATTCTTGGATGCTGTGAACAAGTTTCAGACTGGGAGTCTGGACAGTGAGAGAAGTTGGATTTGATTGGGAGATGACAAAAGTTGTGTTTTCTGCAAACAGAACAACTTCAAATGTGATAGAGGTATTTAAAAAATTATTGCAGGTTTGTAATGGCATCCTTTGTTGAATAACCCTTTCACTGTCCAGACCCTCTAAATTAATATTGTTCCCACTGTCCACTTCTACAGAAAAAAAATTCTTCTGAAATGGCAGAGAATCTTTTTCTGATCTTAATGACACCAAAAGTGTGAAATTTGGTAGAAAACTTGAGCAATTATGCAGGCACAAAGTTATCAGTTTTTGGCTTATTTTATGCATCGATGATTTTGCTTTCTTTGAGTTCTATTTTAGTTAATTCCATTCTACCAAATTTAGATATTTTGTTAGTATGCCTTCCATTCTATTGATTTAGCACAAGAAACTTCCCATTCATTTGCCCTTTAAAGTGTACAGAAGTAGGTAATTTGGCCAATTTTACACAAAATTAAAAAATACCAAAATAAAAACTCTGACATTGCTGACACAAACATTTCCTCTTCATTAATCACATCCAAAGTCCTCTCCTATATTACACTTGCCTTCCATTTCGAATTCATTTTTACACAAAAATAAAAATTTACTCTATTTTCCATATAATAAAATATAACCAGGATTAATTGGTCATGGTTTCCTGTGTCCCAATAATTGAATCAGACCTATTAAAAACCCGTAAAATAGCCTGTGGGGGGGCCTTACCTAGCCTCGGGAAATTGGAAAAAATCTAATATTTCCGCTATTTTGAGCCCAATTTCAATCTACTTTCATTTCTAAAACCAACCAAAATTATTTCTAATTCAGTAGTATGTCTTCCATTCTTTCAAATGATACCAAGAAACAGCCAATAAAACCATAAAAATCTTCCAAGAAAACTCACTCACTAGTATTTTAAACCATAAATATGGTCATTTTTGCTTTTCCCATCATGCACCACATGGGGCAGGATTTTTTTTTTTTTTTTATACTTTACATACTTAGCATGCAGACCCATTCTTTCATATCAAGGCCAAAATTTTCTGCTCACAGCTTATCTGAGTGAACTGAGCTCATGACGTAGAAGTGTGAGGGACCCTGACCTCAATGACGTACTTCTATGTGATTGCCACTGAAAGGGTTAATATGTGGCTTAGTTGCTATTTTCCGTTGATAAATGCTTCAGATGTATTTTGATTATTATTATTTCACTTCTTTTTTGGTAGTCAAGCGTGAAGCCAGTGTTGAACATCTTAATCCTGATAGCAAAGGTATCACTGACAAACTTCGCAGCTTTATAAAGAGAAGACCACTAAAAGAAACACTGGAGAAGAAGGGTATATATAAAGGTAAGGATTTTTTTGCATGTACTGTAGTTCTAAATGTAGTCATCTTGTACTGTTTCTACTTCAGTACAAAATTTTAAACCCCTTCCCTTCTTGTTTTTTAATTCCCTTCTATTCTTTCTGAGTTGTGATTAATGCAGGAACTATATAGTGTGTCTTATCAATTTGCTGATAGAGGATGAAGCCTCTACTTCTTGCATTGAATACCCATGTAAGTTTAAAGCTTCACATAAATATATTTAGTTGGGTGTCTTGGCTACCTTGTGAAAATAGGAATCCAGATAATAATGAGAAATAATTATGCATTAATTGGCAACTGCCAAGTTGAAGTAAGTGTTCACACCTCTTGTATACCAGAACATAATCAGGAATGAAGACTGATACTCATTTGATATTACTAATTTTAAGTAACATAGTTTATTTTAAACATTGTGATGAAGTTAAAGATTTTTTAGGCAACAGACTGTGTAAATTTTTAGGCGCATTTTGTTGTGCAAGATTGGAAAGAGAAAACTAAGTTAAAATATGTCTTTGAATGATATATTGTATATGAAGAGAAATTTTTAAAATTAATTCAGCAATATGAGAAAGATGAACAAGATTGAGATTGACATAGGTAAATAAGATTGAGAAATGAATATGCAACATAAGAATATGGAAAAGAGCAATGTTGAAGTAGAATTGTGTATGGAAGTAGAATTGCTGATTGATAGATTATCTGACAGGGCTGAGTTGAAACTTCTGAGTGGGGTAAGAGTGAATTAGTGTGTAGATGACACATGAGTCACACTGCTGGAGAGTATAGTATGTAGATGACACATGAGCCACACTGCTGGAGAGTATAGTATGTAGATGACACACGAGCCACACTGCTGGAGAGTATAGTACATATGTAGATGACACACGAGCCACACTGCTGGAGAGTATAGTATGTAGATGACACACAAGCCACACTGCTGGAGAGAGTAGTATGTAGATGACACATGAGCCACACTGCTGGAGAGTACAGTATGTAGATGACACATGAGCCACACTGCTGGAGAGTACAGTATGTAGATGACACACAAGCCACACTGCTGGAGAGTATAGTATGTAGATGACACACAATCCACACTGCTGGAGAGTACAGTATATAGATGACACAAGCCACACTGCTGGAGAGTATAGTACAATTGTGTGCAAATTAATTGGGACAGGAGTAAATTTTGTGATTATCTCATATGTCTTAGTCTCTGGCTTAATGTAGTTTGGGTTCTTTTCTTTTCAGAAGAAAAGAACCCAAACCAACTTCTGGCAACCATCCAGCTGTGGGGTTTCCCTGTGACTCTTCTCAGTGCTACAACAGCTGTTGTTCTGCAAGGTTATTCTTGCAAGTGTGTTCCGTGAGTGAATGTGGTTTCGCCAAATTCTTCCCTCTAGTTCAAGACTACTGCTGAAATTCATGATGGAAGTTACACCTAGGAAGCAAGCAAGTATTATAGCTCTTAGAAAACATGCTGATTTGAGTATCAGACAGATTGCCAAAATTTGAGCCTAGCAAAGTCAACTGTTGATTGTATTCTGAAGAGAGCTGACAACACTGGTGATTGTGGAGTGCTGCATTGAGGAAGATGTGGAAGAAAATTCAAGACAACACCTCATGAGGACAAGGTTATCATAAATAGTGGGAAGGACCCCAAGAAAACTAGCAAAGATCTACAGAGTCTTCAACTGTTTGACGAAGGGTCCTTGAAGCTGGCAGAACTGCCAGAAAGCTAGTAAAGAAACAGTTATTGACTGCTGCTATGAAGAAAGAATGGCTGCAGTGGGCACCTGATCATAAGGGATAGACGACAGATGAATGGAGGAAAGTTATATCTTTAGATGTAGTGCATTTTGAAGTACATGGGTACAGATCAGTGGTGGCGAGATGGAACAAAGGTGAACCTCTTTGGACTGGACACATTCAACAAGTACCAAAATACCCACCTAAGATGTTTTGGGGTAATTTTACTGCTATAGCCCTGGATGGCTTGTTATTGTTGAGGGATTGATGAACAGTGACAAATACAAGGCAATCCTGGCAACTCATTTGCTTCCCATTGTGGATAGAGACTTTGCTGATGGAGAAGGCACTTTCTAGCAGAATCTTGCTCCAACAGAACGAAAAACTAAAGTGAAGGACTTGGGAGTGATAATGTCAGAGAATCTCAACTTTCAAAGACCACAACAATATTTCTATCATATCTGCTAGGAAAATGATTGTATGGATAATGGGAACCTTCAAAACTAGGGATGTCAATCCAGCAATGATTCTCTTCAAATTGCTTGTTCTCTCTAGGCTGGAATACTGCTGTACACAAACAGCCCCTTTCAAGGCAGACAAAATTGCAGGTCAGGAAAATATACAGAAAACTTTCACTGCACGTATAAGTACAATAAAGTACCTAAATTACTGGGAAAAGTTGAAGTCCCTTGACCTGTACTTCATGTAATGCAGGTGAGAAAGATAAATGATAATACACTTGGAAAATCTTAAGGGATTAGTCCCAAATTTCTGCACACAGAAATCACTCCCTACGAAAGCAAAAGACTGCAGGCAGTGCAACATCCCCCAGTGAGAAGCAAGGGTGCCATGAGTATGCTAAGAGACAGCACAGTAAGTATCAGGCGCTCAAGACTGTTCTCCTCCCAGCATACATAAGGAAGATTACCAATAGACCCCTAGTTGTCATCAAGAGGGAGCTGGACAGGCCCGGCTGGTCAGTGCCTGATCGGCCGGGCTGTGGTACATATGTCAGTTTGCGTGCGGCCAGCAGTAACAGCCTGGTTGATCAAGGCCTGGTCATGGACTGGGCTGCAGGGACGTTGACCCCCTGAAACACCCTCCAGGTATCTCACACTTCCAGAATAATGCTGACATTCTTTAAAGAGAGTAGGCTAAGCATTCTAAATTGACCTGCTAACTCTCCTGATCTCAACCCAACTGATAATCAATGAGCAATAGCCAAACACAGGATTGCAAAACAGGATTGTTCAGTTGCAGAAAAGCTAATTGCTGCTGTTATTAGGACCTGATACCATGATGAAGAACTTTGCCTTTTTAAAATGTGTTCAACATTGGTCGACTATGCCAAAGCATGTATCAGTGCTTAATGTAAAGGGTAGTCATATCTCTAATTAAATCAATTATCTGTCATATGATTGCGATGTATTTTCCAAATAAACATTAGTTTTCCAAATAAATGTCTTATTTCATCACTTTCCCAATTAATATGCACACTAGTGTGTGTAGATGACACACGAGCCACACTGCTGGAGGTTATAGTATGTAGATGACACATGAGCCATATTGCTGGAGGGTATAGTACGTAGATGACATAAGTGTTGCTGGTGAAGGATATAGTATGTAGAGAACATGAGCGTTGCTTGTGGAGGGTGATGAACATTTAATTGCTTAAAGGTTGTTCATTACAATAATGTACAAATCTATACAAATCTGAATTCACTGGAAGCTCAAGGATTGCATCCCCAGTAAATGGTGAATAATTACTGTATTTTTGATCTGATAGGAATTGCTTAGGTTTGTTCCTCAGGTGTTCAGTTCTGTATGCAGTCCATCTTTAAAGAGTTTTATTATGAGAAAAGTTTAGTTTCAAGTAAATTAGACAAGTTATAAAAAAAAAAATCAGAATTTCTGCTAATTTCTCCTAAATTTTGATAACAGAGCATCCACTGTACAGTATATGAATAAAATTGTGAATGATGCAAAATTCTTAAGTCAAGTGGGAAATAATGGTTACTGCATAGACTAAGATGAATGATGCAATTTTATGTAGAAAAGTAACATACACTGGAAATCTGAGGAGAAAACCTTTGAAGATATGAGACCTTACCAATAATAAAGAAAGAATACAAATCTTTTTTTTTTATATATATATAAAAATGCCTTAAAAACTTTATGTATGCTGGTGTCCCTTCCTTACTCTGTGGTAGATGCATTCCAGACCTATAGCAGCTGTATTAATCAGGCTAGTAGTACTTAATTCTTTGTTATAGGAATCTTCATTACTTTTAACCACACTGATCACATAGGGTGACTCTTTTATCCAAGAATTACTTTCAGAAATGGGGCACTGCATAAAAGAAAATTTGAATGTGAGAAAAAAATTGTACGTGGGGAAAAAATTAAAATACATTTACATGGTGGTTTTTAAAGATTTTTTTTTTTTTTACTGTATTTAAGATGTTTAGTTTGTGTTTACTGTCAACAATGATTCATTTGTTGATAGTGTAGGTGCACCTCTGGCAAGACAGTGATGGAGTGAATGATGAAAGTGTTTCTTCTTTGTTGGGTCACCCTGCCTGGTGGGAAATAGCTGATGTTTTAATAAAAAAAAATTGAATCACAGGATTTTGAGAAGTGGAGTAAACAAGTTATCACTAAAATAAACTGTATTTGAGAAGTAGCTAGAAACTTTAGTGATGCAGCCATAAGTGTCCTCCCATAAAACCAGTATCCTAAGTAGATAAAGTATTAAAAGTGCAGTGACAAACAGTAAAGCAAAAGAAATATAAATTATAATGCAAGCCTTAAGAACCTAAAAATTACTTCATTGGCAGATAGAACGATAAAAAAAGAGAAGATATGATAGCCACATAAAGATCATTTAAGGTTAAGAAAATCAGTAAGGAGAGTCATGTAGTATTGTATCTTAGTAGACAGTAACCTTCCAGAAAGGTGTTACTGTCTTGTTATTTAAGTGAAATGCTGTAGATGCCTGTTAATTGTTTTGCATTTTGCCAGGATTGGTGATTTTTTGTTTTGTTTTACGACATGTGAATCTTACAAACTTCTTCCTGTATTCATTATACTCTTAGCCTTACGTTTCTGTGTTTTTCTTAATAGTTCTTACATTCCTGTAATACTTCTTTTCCAATTTGTGAGGCCTGGTCTGAGACAGGGCTGTGGGGTCTGTGATCCCTGCAACCATCAGTAGGTATATATGTTGGTAGGAATACAACTTGCCTTGATCCCATTGTTGATTTTTACTTAACAAGTTTGAGCTATTTTCTCTGCATGTGCTATTCAGGTTAGGTTAATGACAGTTAACTAAATTTAGTAAACTAAAGTATATTAACACCACTAAATGCCTCAACATAATATTGTGTAGTTGAACAATTGAGAAGACTGAGGAAGCATAATACAGCCTCTAATCACTTAACGACGAAGTTCCGTTCTTAACCCTTAACTGGTCCAAACGTATATATACGTTCACACGCCCAATGGCCCGAATATTTTTTTTTTTTTATAGAAATAAAGAGCACATTTTTTTTAAGTGTTATAGGCTAAAAAAATTTTTTAGGGTCAGTACTTACCGAGATAGGTGGAGAAGTTGGCACTGGATGCTCACCTGTCAGCAACAGGAGTCCTGCCGCTTGCAGAATTGTTGCCGATATACCTTTTTTTTTGTCTTTTTTATTATTTTTATATAATTTTTATGTACTGATAATTACAATTTATAGTAGTTCTTGTGATTTCATAGCCAATCATTGTTCTGACAGTAATATTAGGTACTGAAATTGTACTCAAATAATAATAATAATAATGATAGTGAATAATAATGATAATAATAATAGTGCATAATAATAATAATACTTAATAATAAAGTTCCCTTGAAGCATTATGTAAGATATGTGTCGCTGCCTTATCTCATCTGATCTCCACTAATGATGACTGGTGACATTTGATGAGGGGTGAGGGTAGTCTTATCTCTTCTTATCAGTCCAGTAATTACAGTGATGACATTTGACGAGCTTACACTGCTTTTCTTTATTTGTTACGCAAACCTGTCTGTCTGTGTGACTGTCTTTCTGTCTGCCTGTGTGTCGTCTCCTTTCTGTCTGCTTGTCTCAGAGAGTAGCTCATGAACCAACTGGTATTATGCAGATCACAAGCACATTATATCACTTTGTCTTGATTTTTTTAGTTATCCTAGGTAATTTATACTATGTATAATTGTATTTACGTATGTGTTCCTGTGAGATAGAGACAGACAGAGATAGATAGATACAGACAGACAGAGATAGACAGCCAATCAGGTACCCAGCTGGCCAGCCAGGTAGCCAACCAGCTGCTTGCCAGCCAGGTGACCAGGCAGGCAGGCAGCCAGCTGGCCTTCCAGCCTGCTGACATCACTTTCCATTTTAAAGGTGAGTGTTAATATGACATGACATCAGTGAATCCTTGGTGTTTGCTGCAGTGTTTGCTCTAGCTGGCGCTCAGTTTAACTGGTGCTCCCACAAGGTACTAAGTGGTCCCAGATTTTTTAATATGGCACACACCGAGTGTTAAGACCCATTCTATGCTCACCAGGCATCTCAGGCCAATTGTGCCAAATTTGGAGGCAGGAAAAATATAACGTAAATATACGTTTGGGGCAGTAGCAGTACTAACGTATATATACGTTTGGACCGTTTAAGGATTAAGACCACGTCGGTAAATGAATTTGTTGCTAAGTGAGAAGCATACTACAGTCATCCCTCGGTTTTTAATCCGTTCCAGATGGATCGGCTAAAACCAAAATTGGCGAAAACCAAAACTATTTTCCCCATAAGAAATAATGGAAATTCAATTAATCCGTTCCAGAAACCCAGAAGTTTGGAAAAAAAAAATTGGGGGGCCTTAAAGATAGATTTACATGCACAAATGAATGAACTCTATGTGGCACTTACCTTTATTGAAGACTGATGTTGCTGGATGGAAGAGAGAGGAGGAGGGAGAGGGAAGAGACCCTATTTTTGGAAGGGAATCCCTTCCATAAGGAATTTAGGTACCAAGTCCTTATCCGGGGTCACTTCCCTGCATGCCTGCACACTCCCTCCCTGCCTGCTACACTCCCCCTCCTCCCTGCCTGCTACACTCCCTCCTGCCTGCACACTCCCTCCCTGCCTGCTACACTCCCTCCCTGCCTGCTACACTCCCTCCCTGCCTGCTACACTCCCTCCTGCCTACACTCCTCCCTGCCTGCTACACTCCCTCCCTGCCTGCTACACTCCCTCCCTGCCTGCTACCTCCCTCCTGCCTGCACTCCTCCCTGCCTGCTACACTCCCTCCCTGCCTGCTACACTCCCTCCCTGCCTGCTACACTCCCTCCCTGCCTGCTCACTCCCTCCCTGCCTGCTACACTCCCTCCCTGCCTGCTACACTCCCTCCCTGCCTGCTCACTCCCTCCCTGCCTGCTACACTCCCTCCCTGCCTGCTACACTCCCTCCCTGCCTGCTGCACTACCCTCCCTGCCTGCTACACTCCCTCCCTGCCTGCTACACTCCCTCCCTGCCCTCTCGCCTGCACACTCCCTGCCTGCTACACTCTCTCCCTGCCTGCTACACTCCCTGCCTGCTACACTCCCTCCCTGCCTGCTACACTCCCTCCCTGCCTGCTACACTCCCTCCCTGCCTGCTACACTCCCTCCCTGCCTGCTACACTCCCTCCCTGCCTGCTACACTCCCTCCATGCCTGCTACACTCCCTCCCTGCCTGCTACACTCCCTGCTACACTCCCTGCCTGCTACACTCCCTGCATACCTGCTACACTCCCTGCATACCTGCTACACTCCCTGCATACCTGCTACACTCCCTGCATACCTGCTACACTCCCTGCATACCTGCTACACTCCCTGCATACCTGCTACACTCCCTGCATACCTGCTACACTCCCTGCATACATGCTACACTCCCTGCATACCTGTTACACTCCCTGCATACCTGTTACACTCCCTGCATACATGCTACACTCCCTGCATACATGCTACACTCCCTGCATACCTGCTACACTCCCTGTATACCTGTTACACTCTCTGCATACCTGTTACACTCTCTGCATACATGCTACACTCTCTGCATACATGCTACACTCCCTACATAAATGCTACACTCCCTGCATACCTGCTACACTCCCTGCATACATGCTACACTCCCTGCATACATGCTACACTCCCTGCATACATGCTACACTCCCTGCATGCATGCTACACTCTTAAACTCCATCGTGTTTCTCACTTTATTTACCAAAGGACTGGCACTAAAAGCTTTCTTTGGGCCCATGGTAGCTTATTTAGTAGTTACACACAATAATCAAGGGCCAAAAACAATGAATTGTTAATAAATGTTTTGTATGAACTCCTGGGGTGATGATCACTCAAGCATAAACAATGCTAGACTGCGTGACAATGTGCGTGGGAGGTGTGTGGGTGGCGGGCCTACGGCCTTTGTATGTGCGCGGCACTGGTGTACAGGTTCCGTACCATCGGCGAAAATCGAGACAATTTTTCCACGAAAAAAGTGATCGAAAACTAAAATCGGTGAAAACTGAGACAATCGAAAACCAAGGGATGACTGTATAATGGTAGTGGGTTTGTGTCAGTCATCCTTGATATTGTTTTAAAGTCACCCTTGCATCATTTATAACATTTCTGGTATATTTTTAAATGTTTTTAGTAGTGTACTGTATACATGTACAGTGGACCCCCAGTTAATGCCCATAATTCGTTCCAGAATGCTGTTCAAGTGCCGTTACCGAACGAATTTATTAACTTAAGGAATAATGTAAATTAGAGTAGTCTTTTTGGACCCCCAAACATACACTTACAAAAGCACTTAAAAAAATAAACTTAAATAATTGTTAGTGTTTGGAGCCGGCTGTTAACCAGGGGTCCACTGTATTGTAATATGTGCAAAGAATAGACAAAATCAGCTCTAATATACATTATTTAGGTTTGTTTAATGGTTAGAGAGCCTGTCGTAAGTCGGAGTCGTCGGTAAACGAGTACGTACATCGCTAAGTGAGGAGTGGCTGTATTAAAAACCCAACGTTGACATTTTAGTGTCACTCACTTTTCCGATGATCTCACATTAATAAAATTATAATTGCTTAGGAAGGTGAGTTGAGGAAGAGCATACAGCCAATATTGCTGTCTGTGAAAAAAAAAAGCAGAAAGTTCACATGAAAATATTTCTTCACAGATAGTGGGAGATGGGTACAATGGGATCCAAGAGAAGGTAGTGTGCTGCAGCTGCTGGAAATTAATAGTTTGATAGTATAAACTATAGATGGAATGACATTAACAGCCCCGCCCCTCTAACTACAAATAGGTAAATACCCAAAATAGAGTAGTTTTAAATTACGATAAAGAGAGATCCAAAAAAGACATAAAGTGCTTCTTTTCGAATACATTAGTAATGCCTGACTGGAATGAACTAAGAGGTGTTCAACTGACAGTTATAATCATGACAAAAGTGCCGGATAATTTAATTAAAAATTGGACACCATGAGCATGGCTCTTCTGTAACTACAAATACAGCCTCTCCTCACTTAGCGATGTACTCGTTTACCGACGACTCAGACTTACGACGGGCTCTCCGACCAGCATACATACCTAAATGTATATTACAGCTGATATCCTCTATTCTATTCATTACACTACTGTATAAACATTTAAAAATATACCAGAAATGTTATAAATGATGCAAAGGTGACATTAAAACAATATCAAAGATGGTTGACACAAATCCACTACCATTATAGTATGGTCCTCACTTAGCGACGAATTCGTTTACCGACGTGGTCTTAGGAACGGAGCTCCATTGTTAAGTGAGAAGAAGCTGTAGTCAATTATACTACTGTGCTATTGTCGTATCAGTATCATATGTACACTGTGTAGTGTACCAGCATTCAGCATTCATCCCACTTATACAGCTGGTCCCTTTGCGTGTGACGTCACGATACCCGCTGACGTCAGAGGCTCAGCGCATGTGCACAGCCTCATATAGGCGTACACCCTCACTAGCGTTAGACCTACGAGCGAGACAGACGGTGTGGCTGGACTCTCCTTCACTTACTGTAAATATACCGTAACCATCCAACAAGGAGTATCTTTGACCTCCTATATATCTCTCTCAAGACCCACACAACAAGTGGTGAGCAGCGGTGTGCCGTAATTTTTATCGATTACGATGTTATAGAGAGATAGACTACGACAACCAAGCAAACAGCCTCCAGACCGACCACGTTACCAGCTACTACATCCAAGAAGTCTACATATCTACAGTATCTCCTGGTCAGTTAAGCGCCTCATTTGTTAATTTTGCTAAAACCTACGAGGGGTTGACCCGGGTTTTGCAAATTCTGTACGAGTAAGCCAGTGAGGGGAGAGTCCCATTCAAGCCAGTAAAGCCACCACCAGTTACGTCAGCCTAGGCTTAAGCCAGCTTCTACCTTGCTGTGCTAATTTGTCACAAGATTCCAAGCCAGTCAATCTGTGTGAAAATATTCTACTAAGCCAGCAAGCCACTCTGCTGTCTGAGAAGTAAGCCACGTGAGTTCACGCATTTATACCACCTTTGTACTCCAGTGTATTGCTGTTCTGTGTACAATACCATCCCCGTGGTATCCTGGGTTATTCAAGCCACCCTGGGTTAAGTTCATGTATACGGCGTAAGCCACAGGCGCACGCGGGAAGCGGTGTAAGCCTAGCTACAACACCACCCGCCACCACCCCCCACCACCCACGCTAAGCAGACGCCTTGACCACGTGCACCCACCCACACAAAGCATTAAGTGTGGATTATTTCACCCTTAACTGGGTCCTGCAAGCAGTTATTGGCTACGAACCAGGTCGAGCGTCCTGAGTGTGTTTCTTCTGAACTGTTGTGCCAACTGTAAAAAGCCTCGGTTCGTAGTCCACCGGTTTATGCACATTACTTCAAGTTATCAACGAGTGGACCAGACCACCAGCCTCCACCACCACCCTCCACCACCACGCTTCAGTCACCGATTTCCACCCTAGAGACATTTACTGTGTTGTTGTTTTATTTTTCAGATAATCTATAGACAATTTCGTGTGTTGAGACAATTTCTGCGAGTTACATAAATTTTGAGTTATCCTAGGAAGTGTTCTGTGTTAAATTAATTATTTGCATTAATTTTTGATTTCACTAGTATTGTCTCTTGTTAATTATTGCGTTATAATTTCTGTGAATTTCGTTGTGTTACTAAGTATGCAGTAAGTACAGTTTTGTTAAAGTTATCTTGTGTTCCAATATTCCACCAAGTAGTAATTTTAAAAGATTTAAAATTTTTCCCCAGCATTGTCCATGTGTTGTTGAATTTTCTGTCTTGTTAATTATTGTGTTCCACCAAGTGTACTATCCCAGAGTCATGTTGTTCAACTTTAACAAAACTTCAGCAATGCCTAAATTAGACCAAAAGTTTGTTGGCCCATATCGAGTAGTTGAACATATCAAGGGCAATAAGTATAAAGTTAGAGAACTTAGTACGGGTAAGTGTAAAGAATCACATTTAGATCATATGAAGTTAGTATGTGACGAAGACGAAGTCCCTGACAACCAGACTGTTGTGACTGACAATGATAATCCGTCTGACCCCGTACCTTCAACTTCTAGTAGTGAGTCAGAGGAACAACCTGATTGTCGTTACTCCTTGCGTACACGACAAGTGTTGAGAAACCCCCAAGTATCATTTGTTGATATCAGTGTAGACCCTCCTCAATCAGAAGTTGAGTTACCTACTGTAACAGAGTTTGATCCACCCAGAGATGATAACCATTCTGTATATGTAAATCTTACCCTAGCAGAGTTGGGGTTAAATGTAAATAGACTGTACAATTAGATGATTGAGTTAAGAGAAATTGTCGACTGTGTGTTTTGTTACTAAGTGTTCATTATCTAGAATTTTTTTTGTGTGTTCATGTTCCCTGCGAGTTCTGAGCTTTAACAGTTGACCGTGCTAGCCGAGTCTCTCTTTTTCTGTTAAAACTTCTTCCTTGTAAATATATTTATTCTTCCTCAGAACCCGCTGAGTGCATGAATACAGATTGATCGATCAAATTTGCAAATTGTAATTTATATAATCCGTTATATCTAGATCCATTAAATTTCTCCTATGTACCATTAACTTAAGAAGTGCGAGAGTAAGATTAATCTTGATCAGTTCAAAGTTATAATGTGTTTGCTATTGTATAGATTCACCCAGTACCACCTGTCTGTTCAGCCTATAGAGTCGTATAGTATGCCGAGACGTCATACGATAACATGGCCGAGCTGTCGTATCAGTATCATATGTACACTGTGTAGTGTACCAGCATTCAGCATTCATCCCACTTATACAGCTGGTCCCTTTGCGTGTGACGTCACGATACCCGCTGACGTCAGAGGCTCAGCGCATGTGCACAGCCTCATATAGGCGTACACCCTCACTAGCGTTAGACCTATGAGCGAGACAGACGGTGTGGCTGGACTCTCCTTCACTTACTGTAAATATACCGTAACCATCCAACAAGGAGTATCTTTGACCTCCTATATATCTCTCTCAAGACCCACACAACACTATAGGTACTTGCACACACAATAGTGAATAACAAAAAATACAACCTATGTGCTTCCTATACATACTGTTCTTTCCAAATTACAATTTTGTTACTTTTTTTTTCTTAGACTGTAAAAATGAAACATTTGTTTTGAATATAGCATACACTGTGCTATAATCCTTTTTTTTTTAAATAGTGGATAGTGTGTTCTGTATTATTACAGAATTGTGTTAGAATATGAAACTTGTATTACAGTATTCGAACAGGCCATGCAGGCCAGGTGCCACAGTGGGAAAGAAGTTAGAATGAATGTGTCACGTCGACTCTGTGCACGATATTATTGCTCGAGCAAAGTGGCGACTCCTAATTTGAACATCTGCTATGCTGGTATCAACTGTTGGACATCTGTTGTGCTTTCTTCTGTCTCTTGTGATATTTTCTTGCTACAGTTTTCTTAATTATTTACTATAGTGTTGTCTTCTGATGCTGTTTCTTTAAAATCTGCTTTGCTCGTTAATGTGGCTTTGCCTCTTGTCATAATTTCTCTTGATACTATGATGACTGAAATTATAAAATAAAATAAACATCTTATTTTATTGCAATGTTTGAAAATTAATATGTTTAATTGATGTTTGTTGATTTTATAATATGGTATTGTGCAGCTGTACAGTGTCTGCACTCTGAAGGAGGGGTGTTAATGTTGCAGTTTTATAACTGTAGTGTAAAGCACCCCTCTGGCAAGACAGTGATGGAGTGAATGATGAAAGTTTTTCTTTTTCGGGCCACCCTGCCTTTGTGGGAATCGGCCGATGTGTTAATAAAAAAAAAAAAAATTGTGCAGCTGCTGAGTTAAGATGTCAAGACAAAATTCCTGATTGTAATTTTTTATTGCTTTATTTAAGTGTTACAATTTTTCTTCAACAGAGTCAGTGTTTGGCAGCACTCTTTCTGAACTTCATATACAAGACAAAACCACAATTCCTATATTTGTTCTTCAATGTATTAATCACATTGAGAAATCCCAGGAAAATTTACGCACTGATGGGTTATATCGGATATCTGGAAATGCTGCTCAGATTCAGAAGATCAGATTCGAGGTAAGTAGTACCATAATTAAATTTAAACCTTCCATGGTGAGGACAGAAGGATTTGTAAAATTACATCTTAGGGGCAATGTCTTCATGAGTTTTTCACTTCTGCAGCTTGTAACCATGATGGCTAAGGCACATGTCCTAATTTACCTAATTTTTTTTTTCTTCTTTTAGACATTTGCCATTTCTCAGTAAAATAAGGTGACCCAAATAAGGAAACTCATTTAATCATCCCACAGAAAAAGTCATATAATATCTCGCCATTTCTGCTTCTCTTATCAGTCCCTTTCCATTCAAAGATTATGCTGATACTCTTAGCATTTCCCACTGAGTATATAAATTGCTACTATGCATTCTCTAGTGTAGGTCAAAGTTTAAAGTTCTAATTTTTTGGCAGATGGTTGGGAAATGGCTTATTCATAGGTATCATTACAGTAAACAGTAATTTCTGCACTAAAGTGCATAAGCATAGAGAAGCACTTGAGTAGGCTTACTGGCTATTCTAGACAGGGCCTCTTCACACCCAACCAGCCTTCTCATTTACAATACACACACAACCCGCACATAGAAAAGAGGAGCTTACGACGACGTTTCAGTCCGACTTGGACCATTTACAAAGTCACACCGAAACGTCGTCGTAAGCTCCTTTTTTCTATGTGCGGGTTGTGTGTGTATTGTTCCAGTCACGGTATTGTCTTTTTTTGTTATTCTCATTTACAACTTCATTGCTAAAAAAGTTTCTCTCTCTCTCTCTCTCTCTCTCACACACACACACACACACACACACACACAGCCCCGATGGCATGGTGTCTAGCGCTCTTGCTTCACGCACTGAGGCCCGGGTTCAATTCCCGGCGGGGCCGAAACATTTCGAAGTGTTTTGTTACACACATACATACAACAGGCCTAGTGTCTAATCGACATGTGCCTAGGACAAAATGGTAACTAACCAAGGTAGGGTGACCTGAAAGAGCCCGGCATTTTAGTCACTTCTTACAACACGTGGCTTACGAAGGAAGAATTCTTCTCCACTTCCCCATGGAGTACTTTCCTATACAGCCTCACCTCACTTAGCGACGTACTCGTTTACCGACCCCTCGGACTTACGATGGGCTCTGACCAGTATTCATACCTAAATAGAGTACAGTGGTCCCTCGGTTTTCGTGCATCTCCAAACTCGAACATTTATGTAAGTGTATTTTCGTAAGTGCTGTTGCAAGTGTATTTTTGGGGGGTCTGAAATAGACTAATCTATGTGACATTATTTCTTAAGGAAGTAAATTCGTTCGGTAATGGCACTTGAGCAGCTTTCTGGAACGAATTTTCGGCAAAAACCGAGGGACCACTGCATATTAGAGCTCATTTCCTCTATTCTGTTTATTTCAATACAGTAGACCATCATTTAGCACGAGATTGTTACACGTTACGGGTATTGCACGATTGAAGAATTGCGGCACATTATTATCTAACACGACGTAAAAATGATATTACATGGTTCACGGTAGTGGAAAAATTTTTGAACGCACAGTAGCCCGCGGTGGGTTAAACCATTGAGTCAGTGGAGATCCTACTGAGGGTGGCTATGAGCCACATCAAGTGTTTAATGCTGACGAGAGAAGTGTTTTCTGGAAGAAAATGCCAACACGAACTTATATCAGTCAGCAAGAGAAAAGTGCACCAGGCTTCAAGACAGCCTGGTGCACCTTGCTCCTTTTCGGTAATGCATCAGGTGATTTCAAGTATAAGCCCAATCCTCGTGCTTAGAGGAAAAGGGAATTTGTTTTTCCTTCCCGCAAACTGTAAGTTTATTCAGATACACGGGGCCAGGAGCTGAGTCTCGACCCCTGCAACCACAATTAGGTAAGTACAGTTACATTGATTATCATACATAGCAGCATATGTGTAGAGAACCTAGGATAACCCAAAAAAAGTCAGACAATGGAAATAAGTCACTCTGACTTTTTTGGGTTATCCAAGGTTCTCTACACATATGCTGCTATGTATGATAATCTATGTAACTGTATCTGTGTATACCTGAATAAACTTACTTACAGTTTGTGGGAAGGAAAAACAAATAACCATTCCCACAAGCAGCCTTGTTGTTGTTCAGCGGACACCACCGGCCTTCCCCAGCCACCCTGGACCCCAGCATTCGTACGTATTTCATACGCGTCAACAAAAAGTCCTCTGCTACAAGCCAGCTGTGTTTGTGAAGAATGAGAGAGAGTGAATTGTGTTTTGATCTTTAAATTAATATATCTTGTATCTGCCAAGCAATCAAAGTGTTACTCAAAGTGGCAAGAGAAGGTATAAGCATTTAAGTCTTAGAATTAACGAAGAAAAAGATATTAGACAAGACATAACCTGTGGCTGTAATGAAGTGTTACTTTGTACACATAAAAAGAGGTAAACATAAGTTTGTGTGACTGACTGACTTACTAACTTACTGACTGACTGACTGACTTGACTGACTGACTTGACTGACTGACTTGACTGACTGACTTGACTGACTGACTTGACTGACTGACTTGACTGACTGACTTGACTGACTTACTGACTTGACTTATTGACTGACTGACTTGACTTATTGACTGACTGACTTGACTTGACTTGACTTGACTTACTGACTGACTTAATGACTTGACTGACTGAATGACTTGACTGACTGACTGACTTGACTGACTGACTGACTTGACTGACTGACTGACTTGACTGACTGACTGACTTGACTGACTGACTGACTTGACTGACCTGACTGACCTGACTGACCTGACTGACTGACTGACTTAATGACTGACTGACTTAATGACTTGACTGACTTAATGACTTGACTGACTTAATGACTTGACTGACTTAATGACTTGACTGACTTAATGACTTGACTGACTGACTTGACTGAATGACTTGACTGACTTACTGACTGAATGACTTGACTGACTGAATGACTTGACTGACTGAATGACTTGACTGACTGAATGACTGAAAGACTTGACTGACTGAATGACTTGACTGACTGAATGACTTACTGACTGAATGACTTGACTGACTTACTGAATGACTTGACTGACTTACTGAATGACTTAAAGTTACACTCAGTACAACCATCGACTTCAGTTCCAGAACCTCTACTATCCACCTCAGCCCAGTAGGGCCACAGCATAACTCCACTCTCTTCACAATCATCCACAAACACCAGCACTCACAATTTAAGGTAAATTTTATTATTTCTGTTATATTTGTAGTCTTAAGCAGTAAAAACAACATAATACATCACGATAATGAACTATTACATATTCACTTTTATTTTTGTAAGATCTGTTGGTCTAAAAAAAACTTGTTTGGCTTTGTGGGGACTCCCAGGAACGTAACCCTATTTTTCCCATAAGTTCTTTTAATTATATAACACGAAATTATTTAACACGACATTTTCAGGAACGTAACTACCATGCTAAATGACGATCTACTGTATACAGTACAGTCAACCCCTGGTTAACGATATTAATCCATTCCAGAGGGCTTATCGTTAACCGAAAATATCGTAATCCCATTCTATTTTCCCCATAAGAAATAATGGAAATAAAATTAATCCGTTTCAGACACCCAAAAGTATTAAAATAAAATATTTTTGTACATTAAATATACATTAAATTACACAGAAAACAATGAGACATGAAGAATAAAACAATAATAACAAGTCAATTACCTTTATTGAAGAGTTGTTGGTGTGTGGAAGACGGGAGGGAAGAGGATGGAAGAGTTGCTTTTGTGTGGAAGGGAAATCCCCTTCCATAAAGACTTCAGGTATCAAGTCTTTTCCCTGGGTTACTTCCCTTCTTTGTTTTTTAATGCCACTAGGACCAGCTTGAGAGTCACTGGACCCCTGTTGCTCAAAAACGTTTTCCAGAGAGTTCTGTTTCTGGCGAATGTTTGGAATTGTGCCGGCGACTGGGGCTGGCTTGCTGACCATCTGGCTGGCTGACCAGATAGCCGGCTAGCTGGCTGGCTAAACAGCTGGCTGGACAGCCTGCTGGCTGGCTGGATGGATGGATGGCTGGCTGAGACTGGCTGGCTGAGACTGGCTGGCTGAGACTGGCTGGCTGAGACTGGCTGAGACTGGCTGGCTGAGGCTGACTCACTCACTCACTCACTCACTCACTCACTCAGGAACACATAAATACAATTATACATAGTGTAAATTACCGAGGATACAGGGAGAATATAATAAAAATAATAATAATAATAATTCCAGCAAGCATATGTGAGCGTGTTAGATAGGAGTGAATGGAGACGAATGATCTTTGGGACATGACGATCTGTTGGAGTGTGAGCAGGGTAACATTTTGTGAAGGGATTCAGGGATACCAGTTAATTGATTTAGTTGGACTTGAGTCCTGGAAATTGGAAGTACAATGCCTGCACTTTAAAGGAGGGGTCTGGGATAGTGACAGCTGGGAGGGACTATTCTCAGCTGTCGTATCTGAGCACCTCTGCAAAGACAGTGATTATGTATGAGTGTGGTGAAAGTGTTGAATGATGAAGAAAGTATTTTCTTTTTGGGGATTTTCTTTCTTTTTGGGTCACCCTGCCTCGGTGGGAGACGGCCGACTTGTTGAAAAAAAAAAAATGTGTTATAATTATTGAAGCATGGTGACCAGTTGGCACATAAAGGCCCCCAGTCTTATCACTAATCTAATTATAGTGGTGACATTGAAGAGGGGTGAGCGTCCTCTTATCTTATTATTATCGCTAAACTAATTAGTGTTGACATTTAATGATGGTACAATGCCTTCGCCTGCCTGCTTGCCTCCCTCCCTGCCTGCCTGCCTGCCTGCCTGCCAGCCAGCCTGCCAGCTCCTTCTTCAATTCTACCGTATTTCTGACATTCTTTACCACAGGCTTGGCACTAGGAGCTTTCTTGGGGCCCATGGTGGCTTATTTAGCAGTTGCAAGCACTAAAAACAGTGGAAAAATGACAATATACTGGTATGAATGCGTGGGTGGTGGTCGATCTCGCTTGTAACAATAGCACACTGACACTCCCTGGAGTGCTCGCCCAGCTGGGCCACGCGTACGCGTCCAGGACGAATATCGTAGTCAGAGCGGATCATCGTAAACTGAGCCAATATTTTGACGGAAAAATGTATCGCTAACCGATTTTATCGTAATCCGACGCCATCGTTAACCGGGGGTTGACTGTACATTACTGTATAAACATTTAAAAATATACCAGAAATGTTATAACTTGTGCAAAGGTGACATTAAAACAATATAAAAAATGGTTGACAAACTCATTACCATTATAGTATGCTCCTCACTTAGCGAAGAATTCGTTTAACGACGTGGTCTTAGGATCGGAACTCTGTCGTTAAGTGAGGAGAGGCTGTATTTATATTTATTTATTAACACATTGGCTGTTTCCCACTAAGGCAGGGTGGCCCGAAAAAGAAAAACTTTCATCATTCACTCCACTGTCTTGCCAGAGGTGCGCTTACACTACATTTATAAAACTGCAACATTAACACCCCTCCTTCAGAGTGCATACACTGTACTTCCCATCTCCAGGACTCAAGTCCGGCCTGCCGGTTTCTCTGAATCCCTTCATAAATGTTACCCTGCTCACACTCCAACAGCACGTCAAGTCCTCAAAACCATTTGTCTCCATTCACTCCTATCAAATATGCTCACGCATGCTTCCTGGAAGTCCAAGCCCCCCACACACAAAACCTCCTTTACCCCCTCCCTCCAACTTTTCCTAGGCCGACCCCTACCCCGCCTTCCCTCCACTACAGATTTATGCACACTCGAAGTCATTCTACTTTGTTCCATCCTCTCTACATGTCTGAACCATGTCAATTACCCCTCCTCAGCCCTTTGGATAATAGTTTTGGTAATCCTGCATGCAAATGGACAAAAGAGAGTGCAAAAATTATAGGGGAATAAGTCTGTTGAGTGTACCTGGTAAAGTGAATGGTAGAGTTATTATTGAAAGAATTAAGAGTAAGACAGAGAGCAGGATAGCAGGAGGTGTTGATTCACCGGGAATTCTCCCGGTTCGGGTCTTTACCAGATGGTGACCCAGCTCCGGCTCCCTGGCGTGGGAGTATCAGAGACCTATGTCTCCCATGGGAGGGAGTACCCCTCAGCGGCGGGACCAAAGGGCCCCAGGCCTAGCCACATTCGCCACCAGCACGAGGCAGGTGGTAGATAAATGTTAGGCCACTCTGGTCTGGCACCTTCCCCGCCCCAAGGAGGCTGACAGGAAGGGCAGGCTTGCGAGCCGCAGATGGTAGCAAGCTCCAGCCTTGGCACCTACCCTGCCCTAGAAGGGCTGGGCATGGTGATCAACCTGGCAGGATAGCAGATGGACAAGGGGGCTTTAGGAAAGGTAGGGGGTGTGTAGACCAAGTGTTTACAGTGAAACATATAGGTGAACAGTACAGTGGTACCCCAACTTACGATATTAATTTGTCAGAGAGGGCATATTTTAAGGCGAAACAATCGTTACACGAATCAATTTTCCCCATAAGAAATAATGGAAATATATTTAACCCTTTGGGGGTCGGTGCCGTACTAGTACGTTTTACGAGCAGGGGTTGGTGCCGTACTAGTACGCCCAAATTCTAGCGGCCTCAATTTAAGCAGAAAACGTCTGGTAGGCATACATATGAAAGAATGGGTCTGTGTGGTCAGTGTGCGCAGTATAAAAAAAATCCTGCAGTACACACTGCATAATGAGAGAAAAAAAACTCTGACCGTTTTTTTCGATTAAAACAGCGACTTTGCAGTCGATTTTCGTATGGTATATATTGATGTATTCTCGTTTTCTTGGTCTCATTTGATAGAATGGAAGATATATTACAGAAATGGAGATGATTTTGATTGGTATGACAATGACAAGTACCTTGAAATTGAGCTCAAAGTAGCGAAAATGTTCGATTTTTGACGATGTTCAAGAGTAAACAAATCACACCATGCCTCCAATACACATCAACTGGCGAGTCTTATATTCATGCACAAGTGCTCTGATATTATTTGTACCATTTTTACAATGATACAGTTGTATACATAACAGTAAATCTTCTATTTTTGTGAGAATAAAAATTCAAAATGAAAAGCAAAAGTAATGGAACAGGGGCCTGGAGACGTGACTAATGAACAGAGAACATGTTATTTTAGTGCCAGGAATGTCTGCCTTGTTTATTCTGGACCCTATTTTGAAATTGGCATCGTTTGAAATTTGTGTGAAATTGGAAAATTGTCATTTTCTGACCACTATTTTGGGTAGATGAAATTGGTAAATAGGCAGTTTCTTGTACTCAATCGATAGAAGAAATGGAGTTCTATCGAAATAGCTATAGATTTAGGAGATTGAAACATTGGAATTTGTCGAAAATAGGGCTCAAAGTGGGCAAAATCGCCGATGCGTAAGTGTCATGGCTACCGATAACTTCGCGAAAGCATAATTCCGTTAGTTTTCGATCAAATTTCATAATTTTGGTGGCGTTATGATCGGAAAAAGTTTCTCTATAATTTCATAAGAAAAAATTAATTTTTTTTTTCCCAAAAATTTTTCGACCCCAGGAACACTTTCCTGAGAAGGCCTGTCGACCCCCAAAGGGTTAATCCGTCCAAGACTTCCAAAAGTAGTTAAATAAAATATTTTTTAGAACTTTTTGACATTAAATAATACAGAATTTAATGAATAATACCTAAATACACATGTAAATATTGTACAATAACATGTCACTTACATTTATTGAAGAGTTGTTGATGTGTGGAGGACGGGAGGAGGGAGAAGGTGGAGTAGTATGCTAGTGTTTGAAGGGGAATCCTTCCATTAACACTGCAGGTACCAAGTTCTTTCTGGGGTTACTGGTCTTTTCTTTGAATGCTACACTCCCTGCATGAATGCTACACTCCTTGCATGCCTACTACCTGCACCTGCTACACTCCCTGCATCCTTGCTACACTCCCTGCATCCTTGCTACACTCCCTGCATCCTTGCTACACTCCCTGCATCCTTGCTACACTCCCTGCATCCTTGCTACACTCCCTGCATCCTTGCTACACTCCCTGCATCCTTGCTACACTCCCTGCATCCTTGCTACACTCCCTGCATCCTTGCTACACTCCCTGCATCCTTGCTACACTCCCTGCATCCTTGCTACACTTCCTGCATCCTTGCTACACTCCCTGCATCCTTGCTACACTCCCTGCATCCTTGCTACACTCCCTGCATCCTTGCTACACTCCCTGCATCCCTGCTACACTCCCTGCATCCCTGCTACACTCCCTGCATCCCTGCTACACTCCCTGCATCTTTGCTACACTCCCTGCATGCCTGCTACACTCTCTGCATGCCTGCTACACTCCCTGCATGCCTGCTACACTCCCTGCATCCCTGCTACACTCCCTGCATCCCTGCTACACTCCCTGCATCCCTGCTACACTCCCTGCATGCCTGCTACACTCCCTGCATAAATGCTACACTCCCTGCATAAATGCTACACTCCCTGCATGCCTGCTACACTCCCTGCATGCCTGCTACACTCCCTGCATGCCTGCTACACTCCCTGCATGAATGCTTCACTACCTGCACATTCTTTACCACAGGCTTGGCACTAGGAGCTTTCTTGGGGCCCATGGTGGCGTATTTAGCAGTTGCAAGCACTAAAAACAGTGGAATAATGACAATATACTGGTATGAATGCGTGGGTGTGGGTGGGTGGTCGCTCTCACTTGTAAACAATAGCACACTGACGCTCCCTGGAGTGCGCGCTCAGCTGGGCGCCAAGCGGACACGTCCGGTACGAATGTCGTTACATGAAGCAAACATCGTAAATCACAATCAAATTTTTTACGTTATAAATATCGGTTATCGAAAATAACGTAAGATGATAGCATCGTAACACAGGGTACCACTGTATTTGGATAAGGGTAAAGAATTTTTTGTGGCATTTATGAATTTGGAAAAGGTGTATGATAGGGTGGATAGGGGGCAATGTGGCAGATGTTGCAGGTGTATGGAATAGGAAGGGTGGATAGGGGGGTAATGTGACATGTTGCAGGTTTATGGAATAGGAGGTAGGTTACTGAAAGCAGTGAAGAGTTTTTATGAGGATAGTGAGGCTCAGGTTAGAGTGTGTAGGAGAGAGGGGGACTATTTCCCAGTAAAAGTGGGCCTTAGACAAGGATGTGTGATGTCACTGTGGTTGTTCAATATATTTATAGATGGGGTTGTAAGAGAAGTGAATGCAAGGGTCTTGGCAAGAGGTGTGGGGTTAAAAGATAAAGAATCAGTACAAAGTGGGAGTTATCACAGTTGCTTTTTGCTGATGACACTGTGCTTTTGGGAGATTCTGAAAAGAAGTTGCAGAGGTTGGTGGATGAATTTGGTAGGGTGTGTAAAAGAAGAAAATTGAAAGTGAATATAGGAAAGAGTAAGGTGATGATGATAACAAAAAGATTAGGTGACGAAAGATTGGATATCAGATTGGAGGGAGAGTATAGGGTGAATGTATTCAGATATTTGGGAGTGGACATGTCAGCAGATGGGTCTATAAAGGATGAGGTGAATCATAGAATTGATGAGGGGAAAAGGGTGAGTGGAGTACTTTGGAGTCTGTGGAGACAAAGAACTTTGTCCATGGAAGTAAAGAGGGGAATGTATGAGAGTATAGTTATATCAACACTCTTATATGGGTGTGAAGCATGGGTGATGAATGTTGCAACGAGAAGAAGGCTGGAGGCAGTGGAGATGTCATGTCTGAGGTCAATGTGTGGTGTGAATATAATGAAGAGAATTCGGAGTTTGGAAATTAGGAGGAGGTGCGGGATTACCAAAACTATTATCCAGAGAGCTGATGAGGGGTTGTTGAGGTGGTTCGGACATGTAGAGAGAATGGAACGATACAGAATGACTTCGAGAGTGTATAAATCTGTAGTGGAGGGAAGGCGGGGTAGGGGTCGGCCTAGGAAAGGTTGGAGGGAAGGGGTAAAGTTGGTTTTGTGTGCGAGGGGCTTGGACTTCCAGCAAGCATGTGTGAGCGTATTTGATAGGAGTGAATGGAAACAAATGGTTTTTAATACTTGACGTGCTGTTGGAGTGTGAGCAAAGTAACATTTATGAAGGGATTCAGGAAAACTGGCAGGCCGGACTTGAGTCCTGGAGATGGGAAGTACAGTGTCTGCACTCTGAAGGAGGGGTGTTAATGTTGCAGTTTTATAACTGTAGTGTAAAGCACCCCTCTGGCAAGACAGTGATGGACTGAATGATGATTAAAGTTTTTCTTTTTCTGGCCACCCTGCCTTGGTGGGAATCGGCCAATGTGTTAATAAAAAAAAAAAATAATCTCGCACCTCCTCCTAATTTCCAAACTACGAATTCTCTGCATTATATTCACACCACACATTGCCCTCAGACATGACATCTCCACTGCCTCCAGCCTTCTCCGCGTTGCAACATTCATCACCCATGCTTCACACCCATATAAGAGTGTTGGTAAAAATATACTCATACATTCCCCTCTTTGCTTCCACGGACAAAGTTCTTTGTCTCCACAGACTCCTGAGTGCACCACTCACCCCTTTTCCCCTCATCAATTCTATGATTCACCTCATCCTTCATAGACCCTTCTGCTGACACGTCCACTCCGAAATATCTGAATACATTCACCTCCTCCATACTCTCCCTTCAATCTGATATCCAATCTTTTGTCACCTATTTTTTTTTTTATCCTCATCACCTTACTCTTTCCTATATTCACTTTTAATTTTCTTCTTTTATAAACCCTACCAAACTCATCCATCAACCTCTGCAACTTCTCCAAATCTCTCAAAAGCACAGTGTCATCAGCAAAGAGCAACTGTGGCAACTCCCACTTTGTGTTAGATTCTTTATCTTTTAACCCCACACCTCTTGCCAAGACCCGTGCATTCACTTCACTTACAACCCCATCTATAAATATATTGAACAACCATGGTGACATCACACATCCTTGTCTAAGGCCTACTTTTACTGGGAAATAATCTCCCTCTCGCCTACATACTCTAACCTGAGCCTCACTATCCTCATAAAAACTCTTCACTGCTTTCAGTAACCTACCTCCTATTCCATACACATGCAACATCTGCCACAATGCCCCAGTATCCACCCTGTCATGCGCCTTTTCCAAATCCATAAATGCCACAAAAACCTCTTTACCCTTATCTAAAATACTGTTCACCTATATGTTTCACTGTAACCATTTGGTCTACACCCCCCCGAAAGATTTTATTTATGAATCAATAGCCTTATTGCAGCTTTCTGTGATCACAGTCTGAGGCTACATAAACTACCTTTCCTAAAACCTCCTTGTTCATCTGCTATCCTACTCTCTGTCTTATTCTTAATTCTTTCAATAATAACTTTACCAGGTATACTCAACAGACTTTCTTTCTTTCAACACGTCGGCCGTTTCCTACCGAGGCAGGGTGGCCCAAAAGGAAAAATGAAAGTTTCTCCTTTTACATTTAGTAATATATACAGGAGAAGGGGTTACTAGCCCCTTGCTCCCAGCATTTTAGACGCCTCTTACGACACGCATGGCTTACGGAGGAAGAATTCTATTCCACTTACCCATGGAGATAAGAGGAAATAAGAACAAGAACTAGTAAAAAATTAGAAGAATTCCCAGAGGGGTGAGTATATATATGCTTGTACATGAATGTGTAGTGTGATCTAAGTGTAAGTAGAAGTAGCAAGATGTACCTGAAACCTTGCATGTTTATGAGGCAGAAAAAAGACACCAGCAATCCTACCATCATGTAAAACAATTACAGGCTTTCGTTTTACACTCACTTGGCAGGACGGTAGTACCTCCCTGGACAGTTGCTGTCTACCAACCTACTACCTAGAACTCAACAGACTTATTCCCCTATAATTTTTGCACTCTCTTTTGTCCCCTTTGCCTTTATACAAAAGAACTATGCATGCTCTCTTCCAATCCCTAGGTACCTTACCCTCTTTCCTATATAGCAACATTAAAACTTAAGAAAAAAAAAAAAAAAGAGCTCTGCAATTATCCTACTTTTTCATGCTAGGCATGTCCAACTTTCCCACCCATTCCACTCAGTGATTGCCAAATCATTACATTCTTGGTATGTACTTTAATATTTTGTTGTGTCTCCTATTTGGGCATTTTCACTAAGATTCCTGTAGTAATCAGTGAATTAGTGGTCAACCCAAATGTCCTTGATCTCCTGCTGCAGGCATGACATGGATGAAGTGTGACAGGATTCCATCTTCTTTTTTCATGATATTCCAGGCTCTCAAAAACAACCCAGTTATTTCTCCTCTTTTGGTCTTAGTGCTGTAATGGGACTAGTAATGCTGGAGATCATGATTGTTAATTGGCTATCAAAAACTCTTGAGAACTGGGGCATCATTGGTTTTGCACAGCAAGACATCAAGATACAGAAGTTACTCTTTTTTTTTTATTTTTAACTTTAATGTAATTTTGATGGATGGCTTTATGCTGTTGATCTTGGAGAGTAGATTGTGAGTGTTAAACCTCCTAAAATAGATGACCAGTATATTCTTTATGCACCATTACCACATTACATTACTGGAGGTTGGTGGACCTGAAATGGTCAGCTTGCAAGTACAGTATTCTTATAAATATTTGCCAATACAGTGGACTCCCGGTTATCGGCCATAATTCGTTCCAGAATGCTGTTCGAGTGCCATTACCGAATGAATTTGTTCCCATAAGGACAAATGTAAATTAGATTAGTCCGTTTCAGACCCCCAAAAATACACTTAAAAAAGCAATTACAAAAATACACTTACATAATTGTTTGAGTTGGGAGCAGTATGATAACTGGGGTCCACTGTACAGTGGTACTTTGACTTAAGAGTGCCCCAACTCGGTCGATTTTTTCTTTGGGTTGTGAGCCAAAATCCGAGTTACGAGCAAATGAAAAAATTTTTTTTTACTGAAAATGACATTTGGCAAGAACCCCGGCCTAAATGGCACAACGAAAGATGGTTTTGTGACTTGGTACTTATAAAACAATGCTAGTGCGATGTTCTTACTGGAGGTAATCATGTAATTATCTTTAGTTATTCTACAAAAAAAATAAAGTTGCTAAGTTTTTGACATTAGCAAAACATCTTGCCCTTTTCTCCCACACAAATAACAAAATATTTGGAATATTTCCAATATTCCACAAGCCAATTGTAGAACAATCATTTTTTTATGATTCCTGTCAATATTATTGCATTTACTTCAATAATAAATGGTGGGTTTCATGAGAAAATCGCTTTTGTTTCAGTGTTTTCGTTATGAAACTAGTGATCTAGTTATAGGAAGGAGCAGTAATGATTTTGTATGCTCGGACTGGTCCTGGACACTCGCCATATTATGGCCTATTTTATTCATTCTAGAGTATATATCATGTTTCTATGTTACTTATAGAGTTTATTATGTCATATTAGATCAATTCTGATAGATAAATAAGCCGTAGAGTTGATATTAGCGTTATATTGAAGTATTTTCTCCTGCCCCTGGGGTGTTTTTTGGGGGCTGGAATGGATTAATGGCATTTCAATTAATTTCAGTTAAGAAAATTGATTTGATATACGAGCAAATTGAATTACGAGCTCAGTCACAGAACGAATTAAACTCGTAAGTCAAGGTACCACTGTGTATATCTGATGGGTGAGCTCATGACCATCCTAGAACATTGCCCATAGCTTGCATCCTTGAATTTGAATTACAGTAGTTGAAAGTAACATGCAACTACTAGGTTCATGAAGTCCTAGTGGGAAATAGGGAGATCTGTATTGTCACTGATTTTTTTGTTGTAGTACGGTAATGGCATATGACTCACAAAATCACAATAACATACGTAATTGTAAACAAACCACAGAATGGGTAAGATTTTGAACCCATGGGAAGTGAGTGGTAAAACTCCAGGCCAGTGTGTAAGCACTGGGCCAGCTGGCTACAGTAAGATTCATCCAACTAGGTATATTTCTATGCACCATAGGGCCTTGCTTTGACCACAAATTCAAGTTTTTACAATGAATCTCCCGCCAGTGTGGTTGTGGTGTGCTCTAGCTCAAGTCCCCTTAAAGCCACCATCGTGACACAGGAAATCGTAGTAACATGATTACAATCAAAGCGTGGTTTGTTTGTAATCATTCTACAGAGAGTTGTCAAAACTGTGCAAGTTTTTTGGTTTTGACATTGATGTCCTGTGTACATGAGATGAGGTCTGAGCACTCCCAGTGTCTGAGGTGGTGGGTTTAAGTTGAATACCAGGTTTATGGATTTTGAGAAGTCCATATAATCTGGCAGACTTCTGATTACCAGGGGATTCCTAGGGAGATGGTATAGTAGTTTCTTGCCCTGATCTGTCTTGTGAAGATGTATTGAGCTTGAAGGCAGTAGAGGGGTGGTACTCAAGTTCCAATTACTCTTAAAATACATGAGCTACTGGATAGTTATAATACTTATGAAGCAGTGCAAAAATGAGAGCTACAAGAGATCACTAAGGGTTTCCTTCAATAAACTCAACAATAGGTCATAAATATGGTTTAATTATAAGCCACCTCTATGGACATGTGCTGTACTTTCTACAAGATTGATGGACTGAACACATCGACTCCAGGCCCCTCTGATTACCTCAAACTCCTTTCCTTACACCTTTCTACTTTGTATTGGACTGATGAAGCCACTGTGTGGCAAAACGTTTCCTCAATAAAGATACCCAAGTGTTGCATATGTGTCTAATTTATAACTTGTCGGTTCTCTGAACCATTCATCTACACCCTGTCTGACACAGCAACATCTTGGGGTCTCGATACAAACGAATTCTTCAACACTTGTCCAACCTTTGGACGAAGACCTACTTCGACTAGTGGACGGTACCACTATGACCCCGCCTCCTGCTGCTTCGCCTCTCCTGACTACAGTATATAAGCCACCTCTATGGACATTTGCTGCACTTTCTACAAGATTGATGGACTGAACACATCGACTCCAGGCCGAGGGACTGATTACCTCAAACTCCTCCTCTCCTTACACCTTTCTACTTTGTATTGGACTGATGAAGCCACTGTGTGGCGAAATGTTTCCTCAATAAAGATACCCAAATGTTGCATATGTGTCTAATTTATAACTTGTCAGTTCTCTGAACTATTCATCTACATCTTCATAGATGCTACCATGTTTGTGCTCCTACACAATATTAAATCCCAATGACCACTTTCTTTCACTATTCTAACATGCCCACTTATGCTTTTTCCATCTACCTGCCAACCCTTTCTTTAATTAACCCTTTCAGGGTTCGTGCCGTAGTTCTACGGCTTTGAGTTCAGGGTCCAAACCGTAGTTCTACGTCATGAGCTCAGCTCACTCAGATAAGCTGTGAGTGGTAAATTTGGGCCTAGATATGAGAGAATACATCTATGTGGTAAGTGTGCACCACATAAAACAAATCCTGCAGCACACAGTGCATAATGAGAAAAAAAAACTGAAACCGTAATTTTCGATTAAAACAGCGACTTTGCAGTGTTTTTTCGTATAATTTTTATTGTTGTATTTGCGATTTCTTGGTCTCATTTGATAGAATGGAAGATATATTACATATATAGGGATGATTTTGATTGGTTTTAGTACTGGAAATGGTTTGAAACTGAGCTCAAAATAGCGGAAATGTTAAATTTTTACCGATGTTCAAGAGTAAACAAATGACCTCACACGTCTAATACGCACCAGCTGTTGGGTCTAATATACGTTCACAAATGTGGTGATATTATTTGTATAATTATTACAATATTGCATAACAGTAAATCTTCCATTTTTTGGTTTGAATAAAAAGTCATTATGTGAATAAAAAATCAAAATGGAAGTCATTTGTAAAGACTGAAAACGTAACTAATGAACAGAGGAAATGTTAGTTTAGTGCCATGAATGCATGCATTGTTTATTCTGCACCCTATTTTGAAATTGGAATATTTTGAACTTTGAGGTAAATTGGCTAAATTACCAATTTCCAATCACTATTTTGTAGTTGAAACAGTTGACAGGGTGATTTCTTGTGCTCAATCGATAGAATAGAAGTAATACTAGTGAAATAGCTAAAAATTTGGTGGACTGGAATAATGTAATTGGCCTAAAATGGGAGTCAAAGTCGGCAAAATCGCCGATGCGTAAATATCGCTGACACATCAAAATTCGCGAGAGCATAATTTCGTCAATCATCAATCAAATTTCTTACTTTTTGTTTTATTACTTTCAGAAAAAGATTATCTACCATTTCATAAGAAAAAATAATTTTTTTTTTTTTAATTCTTGGACACTGGTGCACCCCTTCCAAAAATGGCCTTGGACCCAGAAAGGGTTAAGGTCCTCTACACCTTCAATATTTCTGTCCACCCCAGATTTATACATATTACTCTGTTATTGGATACTATATTTATCCTCTTTTTAAATCTAAAATTCCACTATTTCTTTTGTTTCCCCAGTTATACATTTTTTAACTGGTTTGATCTGGATTGATCAGACAAGTTGTCACCTGTCACTGGGAAGCTACTGGCAGATCCCAGGTTATATGAGCTGGGACAAACGCACAAGTGGGCTGGATCGACATCTAGTTGAGAGATAGGGTCAATATTATGTGTGGGTTTTGAGGAGCCTACATTGGTCCTTGCTGAGGTTGAATATGCGAGAGCTATTGTGATAGGTCTAGGGTGAAACTTGGGAGCAACAAGTCTGAAGTGTATACAAAGGGTATGAGCATGCAGCTCATCCTATCTGGGTGATTCATTCATTCGCACTCATTCCGAGTTTGACTCGATGGCTGATTGTCATCTTCGTAAAATGTTTGTGGTGCGATCCCAGCTCATGGTCAGGTCACTCAGTAACTCACCTCACTTGGGCTGATAAAAACTTCCTATTGTTGTTGCTAAGTGTTTGTTCTTGCATAGTGTCCCTGTCCCTCTTTGTTAGAAATGCAAGCATGTCCCTGTAATTGGTGATTTGTTTTGTAATAATGACATGAAAGAAAAAAGTGTATTCATTCCCTTTTCCCATCTGTAGTATTACCCTCATGTGTATGTTCTTTGAAACAATATGGGTTCAGACTCAATCAGTTGAATTGACTCTGATGTAACAAGGGGTCCTGGCTGCCTAGACCAATCCAGGTGGTGGCAATGACTTGTAGTGTACCATATGTGTGCAGTGTCAGTGCTTGATGCCTAGGCTTACAGGTGATTGACAGTAAGCATTGTATGGAATTACTAAATGGAAACAAATGTATTGTAAGAGTAGGCCACTGTAATGAATATTCAAAGGATTGTAAGTCTGCAACTGCAGTACTAACCTCACACTACCTCTCTTGATCCCTGACTAAATTATCTTTACAGTTCCTCTTTTACTCTGAATTAATTTTTGTACCATCACTTAGTCCTCTGATTTTTCTAATTCCTTATTCTTTCATAATATTTACTCCATACTTTGACCTCATCTGTTACTACTGCACCAACCTTCTTTGTTATAACATACTAAGACCATACCTTGTATCCATACAAAAGCATTACCATAGTTTTACTTTGATGCATTCCCCTTATTGTATTTAATGACATACTTTTCCATATATTCTTTCATGTATTTGAGCAAGGAAAAGAGTTAAATTTACTATTGAGCCAGAGGTAAATATTGACTCTGAAGTGTAATATTCTTTTATCAGGTTGCTCAGAGAAACTACATCATCTTAAGTCAAGAGAAGGAAATTCACAACCTGTCTGGGGCCTTGAAGTTGTTCTTTCGTGAGCTCAAGGAACCTCTGATTCCTTTTGACAATTATCAGGACTTCATCCAAGCTACAGGCTCTGGTGAGTGGCTCACACTACATTGTTCTGTTCAGAACCTGTGTTAGTCCAAAAACTTGTTCTTTGCTTCTGCCACCAGTGAAGGCAGTACCTAATGTGAACAATAACAAGTATGTATAATAATAAATTTCTCACAACAAGTGGGTTACATTCCCAAAAGTGGGGTAGTTATGAAAAATGAAGAACAAATGGGAAAAGTAGGGTTTTGTTCCAAGCATCTCCAAATTTTCCAACAATTTTTTACTGCTGTACTTTGTAAAAATTACTTTGGTATAACTTGCCTAACATTGTTAGTCTTTACATGAAGCTTTTGATGATTACATGAGTCTATTGGGTGAAGTTAGTTGTAGCCAAGGTTGACAGCTGAAATGCTCAGTACATGTGAATATCACCATAATAAACCAACATTTCCTTACAAAATTGTACCAGTCATATTTACCAAAGGTAAAGGCATTTGAAATTGCCAAAGAAAAAAATATTGATGTGAAAATGTTGGAGGCAGCATCGGCTAGGTTGCTCAATACGTGTCAACTTTATAAAGTCAAAAGCCACATTTCCTTATCAAATCATACCAAACAAATAGGAACAGAAATGTACTGTACCAAAGATAAATGCACTTGATAAATTCAAATCTTTATCAAAAGACAAGGTCTTAATTAGAAAGTAATTATTACAGGAATAAAAGCTATTAAGAAACAAAGGAAAGTAAAGCTAAATTATACTAATTTATTTTTAGCATATCACTCATTCATTTGCCAGAAGCATGCTAATATTACAGTTCAGATGGCCCTCTGAATTGCAACATCCCCACCCTTCAAAATGCAGGCACTGCTCTTCCCACTTCCATAACTCAAGTCCAAATAACCTGTTTTTCCCAAACCCCTCTTAAATGTTACTTTGCTCACATGCCAACAGCACATTAAATCATAAACTCCACTTGCCTTCACTCACTCCTCTCTACCACAGTCACACAAGCCTGTTGGATCTCCAAACCCTTAGCCAAAATCTCCTTAACATCCTTCTTCCAACCTTTCTTAGGATGACCCCTACCCCTCCTTCCTTCCAACCCTCCGAGTTATCTGATTTTGCTCCAACCTCTCTGAATGTAATGCTCATACCACCTCAACAACCCCTCCTCGACCTTTTGAATACTACTTTGGTAACTGCATTCCTAATTTCTTAGCTCAAAATTCTCTTCATCATATAATATTCACACCACACATTGCCTTAAACATGACATTTGCACTGTCTCCAGCCTCCTCCACACTGCAGCATTTAAAACCCATGTTTCACAAATATATCAATGGTGGTACCACTTTGATACATTTTTTTGTCTTTGTGGATAAAGATTGCCTCATTATTTCATAGACCCATACTCAGACAAGTCCACTTCCAAATATCTGAGCACATTAACCTCCTCCATATTCTTTTCCTCCAATACTGAATTTTTTTTTTTTTTTTTCAACAAGTCGGCCGTCTCCCACCGAGGCAGGGTGAATGTTAGTAGAAAATTGTCTCAGTCTGTTTTTCAAATGTAAAACTATTTTTTCTGGTTTATCCTTCCTATGAAAATATAAAATTTGAATGCAATTAGAATGGTACTTGAAATAAAGAACTGCTATTGTCTTCTTATGATCTGAGTTAAAGTGGAGTTATTTTTTTATTATCAGTATTTTTTCTAACTGTGCTTATTGATGTATTAATTTTTGATACATATATGGTATGCTCATATTTTGTTGGTACTAATTGATCATGAAATGTAACCTTTTTTAATATTTTTCTCATTTTATTTTGACTTGGCACGTAACTTGTAAATTGAAAGCCATAGGATTTTGTTCAAAATAGACTTGTTGAATTTCCTGTACCTAAACCTTTCCTTGCCTTTTTTTTATTGTGGATGTCAAAATAAATTAAATTCTCCATCACTTTTTACCAAAAAGGCCATGATTTTTAAACATCCTATTGCAATACAATCTATATTTCTGTGGATAGCTATTTGACTAGTTTTAAGTATTTTTCTAATATACAGTGGTACCTCGAGTTACGATGGTCCCCAAAATCGCCCTTTTATGTAAGTTTATTTTTTTAAATGCTTTTGTAGGTATATTTTTGGGGGTGTAAAAGGACTAGTCTATTTTACATTATTCCTTATGGGGATAAATTCGTTTGGTAATGACACTTGAACAGCATTCTCGAACGAAAAAATATCGTAACTCGAGGTACCACTGTATTCTGTAAGAATAAATAAGTTCAAATATTTTATTTGTAGAAACATCATTTTCTTTTCCTCCTGAGAGTTTAATTAACCCTTTGGGGGTCGACAGGCCTTCTCAGGAAAGTGTTCCTGGGGTCGAAATTTTTTTGGAAAAAAAAAAATTATTTTTTTCTTATGAAATGATAGAGAATCTTTTTCCGATCATAACGCCACCAAAATTATGAAATTTGATCGAAAACTAACGGAATTATGCTTTCGCGAAGTTAGCGGTAGCCATGACACTTACGCATCGGCGATTTTGCCCAATTTGAGCCCTCTTTTCGACAAATTCCACTGTTTCAGTCTCCTAAAATTATAGCTATTTCGCTAGAACTCCATTTTTTCTATCGATTGAGTACAAGAAACCACCTATTTACCAATTTCATCTACCCAAAATAGTGGTCAGAATATGGCAATTTTCCAATTTCACGCAAATTTCAAACGATGCCAATTTCAAAATAGGGTCCAGAGTAAACAAGGCAGACATTCCTGGCACTAAAAAAACATGTTCTCTATTCATTAGTCACGTCTCCAGGCCCCTGTTCCATTACTTTTGCTTTTCATTTTGAATTTTTATTCTCACAAAAAATAGAAGATTTACTGTTATGTATACAACTGCATCATTGTAAAAATGGTATAAATAATATCAGAGCACTTGTGCATGAATATAAGACTCGCCAGTTGATGTTTATTGGAGGCATGGTGTGATTTGTTTACTCTTGAACATCGTCAAAAATCGAACATTTTCGCTACTTTGAGCTCAATTTCAAGGTACTTGTCTTTGTCATACCAATCCAAATCATCTCTATTTCTGTGATATATCTTCCATTCTATCAAATGAGACCACGAAAACGAGAATACATCAATAAAAACCATACGAAAATCGACTGCAAAGTCGCTGTTTTAATCGAAAAAAACGGTCAGAGTTTTTTTTCTCTCATTATGCAGTGTGTACTGCAGGATTTTTTTTATACTGCGCACACTGACCACACAGACCCATTCTTTCATATGTATGCCTACCAGACGTTTTCTGCTTAAATTGAGGCCGCTAGAATTTGGGCGTACTAGTACGGCACCAACCCCTGCTCGTAAAACGTACTAGTACGGCACCGACCCCCAAAGGGTTAAAGGCCACCCCTGTAGCATTAAGATTTTCTGATCTCTGAGAAGATACCAGTCCAGATTTCTTAGTATGTCCAAATTTCTACTGTATGTCCTTCATTCTTTAAAAATTGTTTGTTCTGCTGGGAATTGTATTCTTAGTTTAACAGCTACATAGTATTTAGCAGTATTATTCATGTTTTAAAGAAAAACTCAGTACTAGTTAAAACATTGGATAAAGGGTCATTTGTGGTCACCTGGGAATTTTTTATACAGTATTATATAGGTCTTTTTTTTTTACTATGTAATATGGCTTTTATGTAAAATGCTCTGTCTCTAGTTTAATGTAAGTATGAGAGAATTTCTTTTCATTTTTAATGTGTTAATGCACCCATCTTTTTTTTTTTTTTTTTTACACAGGGTTTTACAAGGTTAAATAAAGGGTTCCTAACTTTATTGACAAACTAAGAGCTGCTACCAACATCAGCTCATTTGAAAGTCATTTTTATTGTTATGAAACATACAAATAAGGAACAGGATTAAGTTGGGGCCATCTGTAGGCCAGCAATTTTATTCAGTGAATTTATTTGATTTCATTGATGTCATTATGCTGTACGAAAATGTTCCAGACATGCATAATCCCTTGCCTCTTCTTATATATAATATGTTGACCTTTACTTGACTGGACAATTCACTTCACAGAGTACCGGCGGATAAACCAACAAGTAGACAGACTAACAAAAGCTGTCAACGTGCTTCCTCCTGAAAATTATGATACACTCAAGGTTCTTCTTCAGCATCTTCTTAGGTGAGATTTTTTTTTTCCCACATGCCTTTGTAGGATGACTCAACAGCTACTTATATTGTAATCTACATAATTCTTCAATTTAAACACTTGTTTCCCTGCTTTATTTTCATAGTTGATCATTTAATTTGATGATTATATCTGTTGAAGAGGTATGGGATAGATTTATGAATGTAGTGTTAGTATTCAGAAGTGTGTGGTTACAGGAAAGTGGGTGTGGGAGGGAAGAAGAGCGATTGGTGGAATGATGAGGTAAAGAGAATAATAAGAAAGAAAAAGTTATCATATGAGAGGTTTTTACAGAGTAGAAGTGATACAAGGAGAGAGAGGAGTATATGGAGAGAAAAAGAGGTTAGAGAGTGGTGAAGGAATGTAAAAGGAAAGCAAATGAGAATAAGAAAAAGTTTTGGAGTGAGATTAATAAATTTAGAAAGCTTAGGGAATGAATGGATTTCTTTTTCTTCTTTCAACAAACTGGCCATTTCCCACTGAAACAGGGTGGCCCAAAAAGAAAAACAAAAGTTTCTCCTTTTAACTTTAGTAATGTATACAGGAGAAAGGGTTACTAGCCCCTTTCTCCTGGCATTTTAGTTGCCTCTTATGACACACATGGCTTATGGAGGAAGAATTCTGTTCCACTTTCCCATGGAGATAAGGGGAAATAAATAAGAAGGGTAGGGGTCAGCCTAGGAAAAATTGGAGGGAGGGGGTAAAGGAGGTTTTGTGTGCGAGGGGCTTGGACTTCCAAGCATGTGAGAGCATGTTAGATAGGAGCAAATGGAGACAAATGGTTTTTAGGACTTGACGTGCTGTTGGAGTGTGAGCAAGGTAACATTTATGAAGGGATTCAGGGAAACTGGCAGGCCAGACTTGAGTCCTGGAGATGGGAAGTACAGTGTTTACACTCTGAAGGAGGGGTGTTACTGTTACAGTTTTATAACTGTAGTGTAAGTGCACCTCTGGCAAGACAGTGATGGAGTAAATGAGGAAAGTTTTCTTTTTTGTGCCACCCTGCCTTGGTGGGAGACGTCCGATGTGTCAATAATAATAAAAAGAAATGGTAAGAAAATAGAAGAAAACCCAGATGGGTGTGTGTGTATATATATGCTTGTACATGCATGTGTAGTGTGACCTAAAGTGTAAGTAGAAGTAGCAAGACGTACCTGAAATCTTGCATGTTTATGAAACAGAAAAAAGACACCAGCAATGTTTCCATCATGTAAAACAATTACAAGATGAATGAATTTGACAGTTAAAAGTAGAAGAGGAGAGTTATTAGATGGAGAGTTGGAAATATCAAAAAGATGTAGCGAATATTTTGAGGAACTGTTAAATGTTGCTGAAGATAGGGAAGCTGTGATTTTGTGCATTGGGCAGGAAGGTATAACATCTTGTAGGAGTGAGGAAGAGCCAGTTGTGAGTGTGGCAGAGAAGTACTGGGATTGATGGGAATAAAGACAAATGTTAAAAGCAGGTGGGGATAGAATGTTTGGTGCTTTTATTTAATAAATGTATGGAAGAAGGGAAGATACTTAGGGGTTGGCAGAGAGCATGCATAATTCCTTTGTATAAAGGCAAAGGGGACAAAAGAGTGTAAAAATTAAAGGAAATAAGCCTGCTGAGTATACCTGGTAAAGTTTATGGTAGAGTTATTATTGAAGAATTAAGAGAAAGACTGAGAGCAGGATTGAAGATGAGCAAGGAGGCTTTAGGAAGGGTAGAGGGTGTGTAGACCAAGTGTTTACAGTGAAGCATATAGGTGAACAGTATTTAAATAAGGGTGAAGAGGTTTTCATTGCATTTATGGATTTGGAAAAGGCATATGATAGGGTGGATAGGAGAGCAATGTGGCAGCTGTTCCAAATGTATGAAATAGTAGATAGACAGACAGACAGAGATAGAGACAGCCAAAGTCAATCAGTCACCCACCCAGCCAGCCTGCCAAACACGTATTACACATGTTCCAGAATTGTTTCTCTTTACTTAGGGCATAGGTTATAGGACATTCTGGCAGGATGACACTACCAGTGGTACCAAAATTGAAATGTTGCACATGAGTTATTATTGAGGTTTTTGATATTTCCTTGACCACTTGTGGCCCCATCCATCTTAAAGCCACTAAACTCAGGGTCAACATTACTTTCCTCTTAAAAGGGGATTGTTAATACCACATGACATCGGTGAATACTTGGTGTCTGCCACGCTGTTTGCTCTAGCTGGCACTCAGTTGAACTGGTGCTCCCACAAGGTACTAAGTGGTCTCAGATTTTTTTAATACTGTGCACACGGAGTGTTAAGACACATTCCATGCTGACCAAGCATCTCGGGGCAATCATGCCAAATTTGAAGGCAGGAAAAATAAAACGTTGATCTACGTTTGGAGTGCTAGCGGTAACAACGTAGATCTACGTTTGGATAGTTAAGGGGTTAATAAATAAAATAACAGAAATAGGTGAAGAGGACTTTGTAAGGTCAGTATGTGGAAGGAAATAAGAGAAAAGTGACACTGCAGTAAAATACAGTAGATCGTCATTTAGCACGGTAGTTACGTTCCTGAAAACGTCGTGTTAGATAATTAAAAGAACTTATGGGAAAAATAGGGTTATGTTCCTGGGAGTCCCCAAAAAGCCAAACAAGTTTTTTTAGACCAACAGATCTTACAAAAATAAAAGTTAATATGTAATTGTAGTTCATTATTGTGATGTATTATGTTGTTTTTACTGCTTAAGACTACAAATGTAACAGAAATAATAGTATTTACCTTAAATTGTGGGTGCTGGTGTTTGTGGATGATTGTGAAGAGAGTGGAGAGTTATGCTGTGGCCCTACTGGGCTGAGGTGGATAGTAGAGGTTCTGGAACTGAAGTCGATGGTTGTACTGAGTGTCTAACTTTATGTCATTCAGTAAGCCAGTAAGTCTGTCAAGTCAGCCAGTAAGTCTGTCAAGTCATTCAGTAAGTCAGTCAAGTCATTCAGTAAGTCAGTCAAGTCATTCAGTAAGTCAGTCAAGTCAGTCAGTCAGTCAAGTCAGTCAAGTCAGTCAGTCAGTTAGTCACACAAACTTATGTTTACCTCTTTATGTGTGCAAAGTAACACTTCATTACCGCCACGGGTTATGTCTTGTCTAATATCTTTGTTTTCTTCGTTAATTCTAAGACTTAAATGCTTACACCTTTTCTTGCCACTTTGAGCAACACTGGTATGCCTACTGGGTGTCATGATTGCTTGGCAGATACAAGATATAGTAATTTAAAGATCAAAACACAATTCACTCTCTCATTCTTCACAAACACAGCTGGCTTGTAGCAGAGGACTTTTTTTGACGCGTATGAAATATGAATGGTGGGGTCCTGGGTGGCTGGGGAAGGCGGGTGGTGTCCTCTGAACCACAACAAGGGGGCCGCTTGAGGAATGGATATTTGTTTTTCCTTCCTGCAAACTGTAAGTAAGTTTATTCAGGTATACACAGATACAATTACAAAGATTATCATACATAGCAGCATATGTGTAGAGAACCTAGAATAACCCAAAAATGTCAGAGTGACTTACTTATTTCCATTGTCTGACTTTTTTGGGTTATCCTAGGTTCTCTACACATATGCTGCTATGTATGATAATCAATGTAACTGTACTCACCTAATTGTGGTTGCAGGTGTCGAGACTCAGCTCCTGGCCCTGTGTATCTGAATAAACTTAGTTTACAGGAAGAAAAAACAAATTCCCTTTTTCTCTAAGCACGAGGATTGGGCTTACACTTGAAATCACCTGATGCATTACCGCAAAGGAGAAAGGTGAAGCGATCCTTTGCTGTCTTGAAGCCTGGAGCACTTTTCTCTTGCTTACTGATATAAGTTCGTGTTGGCATCTTCTTCCAGAAAACACTTGTCTCGTCAGCCTTAAACACTTGATGTGGCTCATAGCCACCCTCAGTAGGACCCCCACTGACTCAATGGTTTAACCCACCGCGGGCTACTGTGCGCTCAAAATTTTTTCCCCTCCCGCGAACCGTGTAATATCATTTTTACATCGTGTTAGATAATAATGTGCCGCAATTCTTCAGTCATGCAATACCCATAACGTGCAAAATAATCTCGTGCTAAATGACGATCTACTGTATAGCAAAGACACTGAGAAGGGGGCAACCCTATTCACTTCTCTAATAGTAAGTTCTTAATTTTTTTTTTCATTAAGGAAAATTGCTTGACACTGGTCTTTCTCATATAATGACCCTTTTAGCCATGCAGTCCTTATAGCAGAAACACAGGAATGTGAAAAAGCAGAGTGCTAGCTGACATCATAGCAGAAACAACTAGGAGTGCACATAGAACAAAAGTGGATGATTTCAATTACAGTGCTACCCCGAGTTTCGGCCGCCTTAAGTTTCAGCCGTTTTGAGTTTCGGTTGCTTTTTTCGGCTAAATTTTGTTTTGAGTTTTGAACAGTGCCCTGAGTTTCGGCTGCCGTACCAGATCTGTCCGCCTTTCCGTGCCTGCGCCTGACCACGCAGGCGTCGTGAGTCAGTGAGGCTTTGTTTCTCTTGGAGTGAACATTACCCTGCGTACTCATCTAAACATTTCACAATAATTCATTGTGTTTTGTGCTTGTTGATTGAGTGCAACTGCTACATAATTAACTACGAGAGTGGTGTGCGTGTGCTCCAGCTTGCCAGGATGTATGGCAAAAACAAATCAACAATCACTTCTATTCTGGCGAAGAAAAAAGAAATCAAGGAAGCTGATGTTGCGAGGCAGTGGTGGAGGCAGTGGCTGAAGCAGTGGTTGAGGCAATAATAAGTCCTCCCTCTCTCCTCCTCCCTATCTTCCAGACGCCAACAAGAGTCTTCAATAAAGGTACGTAAATGTGATTTTAAATGTTTATTTATCTATTTCATTACTCATTTAAGTACTACAGTGAACCCCCGGAAATCGTACAATTATGTAAGTTTAATATTGTAAGTGCTTGTGGAAGTGTATTTTTGGGGGTCTGAAATAGACTAACCTACGTGACATTATTTCTTAAGGAAGTAAATTCGTTCGGTAATGGCACTTGAGCAGGCTTCTGGAATGAATTTTGTTCGTTAGTCGGGGGTCCACTGTATATGTATTTATAATTATTTTGTGTATGTAAAACTATAGTTATTCTTTAAAAAATGTATTTTTTGTGAATATTTTTGGGGGTCTGGAACGGATTAATTGGATTTACATTATTTCTTATGGGAAATATTGCTTTGACTTTCGGCTGAGCTTCTGGAAAAGATTACAGTGCACCCTCGCTATTCGAACATTCTTCAATCCAGAATGCTGGTCAAGTGCTGTTTCCAAACGAATTTATTCCCATAAGGAATGATGTAAATTAGATTAGTCCATTTCAGACCCCCAAAAATACACTTATAAAAGCACTTACAATAATAAACTTACATAAAAGGACGAGTTTGGAGTGTTCGAATAGCGAGGGTCCACTTTACTGCCGAAACTTGGGGTACCACTGTACAAAGAAATAGATTGGGAGAACTGGGACCTACATGGGGGATTGAAAAACTTGGAGGGCTAAGTTGGTGGTGATTAGAGAAAACTTTTTGAGTCAGCATGTTAAGGACATGAGAAAAGCAAGGATTGTCCAGCAAGACTGCAAATACATCTGACTTGGGGTGAAATACAGTGGACCCCCGAGTTTCGTAAAAACTTCACTCCTGAAGTCTGCTCAAGTGCCATTACCGAACGAATTTACTCCCTTAAGGAAAAATTTCACGTAGGTTAGTCTATTTCAGACCCCCAAAAATACACTTCCACAAGAACTTACAAAATTATACTTACATAATTGCACGATTTCCGGGGTATTCGTTAACCGAGGGTCCACTGTATATTATAAGAGCCCCTTTGGTGCTAGGTAGAAGTTAGAGTGGCGGATGGAGGGCACAAGAAGCCACACTTTAGAAGAGGGAACTTCGAGGGGATGAGAGAATTCCTGAATACAGTGTAGTGAGATAGAGAGCTGAAAGGAAAGTTAGTGGATATGATAAATTATTTACCTGGAAAATGCCAAGAGGTAAAAGAGAATGCCATAAGCAGAAGACTAAGAGAATCCTTGATTCAACCAGCAGTGTAGAGAGTCAGAAAAAAAGGAGAAGCATAAGAGCCTGGAAAAACTACAGCAATCAGAGGACAGATGGGAACAGGGAAGTGAAGAGATTAGCCAGAAATGAATATGCCAGGGGAAAGGAAGAGGCTTAGTGACAATTTGAGAATGACATAGCAACAAAGGCTAAGTCTGAATCAAAACAGTTTTACAAACATCAAAAGAAAGACATCAGTAAAAGCCGAAGTATTTCAACTGAAGAAGTATAAAAGAGAGCTCATGACAAGTGACAAGGAAGTCTATGAAGTGCTGATCAAACAATTTAAAAAGTTTCCTCAGTGGAAACAGGAGCTATGCCAGAAAGCCTAGGGGACAGGGTACACCATCTCGTATTAGACGACATATGTACAACAAGGGAAGAAGTAAAGAAACTTATAATGGACCTGGATATGTCTTAATGCATTGGGACCTGGCAGTGTCTCACCATGGATTCTACGATAGGGAGCAGAAGCACCGTCCCAGCCATGAGCTAGGAGCTAGAAGTCAATGGATACAAAACAGTTGTCAGAGATCTGGAAGACGGTGAATGTAGTCCCTGTGTTTAAGAAAGGAGACAGACATAACATGTTGGACTGCAGACCAGGTTCTCCAACATGCATACCATGCAGTAAATGGAGAATATTATCAGAAAAAGAGTGATAAAACACCTGGAGAAAAGCAGCTTCATAAACAATAACCCACACATGTTCAGAGATAGCAGATCTTGATCAACAGACCTGTTCGAGCTTTGCTTCAGAGTAACAGATGTGAGACAGGAGAGAGAGGAATGGGTGGATTATATTTTCCTAGAGTGAAAAGGCATTTGATACTGTTCTCAACAAAACGCTGTGGCAAAAACTCAAGATGCAGGCAGGAATATTGATATAGAAACATTCTGGTAGATCAGAGTTCCTTAGAGGATGAAAACAAGAGTGATTGTCAAGGTATAGGTGTCAGAATGGGGAACAACAATAAGTGGGGTTCCTTAAGGATAAGTATTAGAACCAGAACTGTTTCTGGCTTATGTGATTGACATTCCATTTGGGATTGAATTAAGTGTGTATCTTTTCCTGCTGATGTAAAACTTTTTTTTTTCTCTCTCAACAAGTCGGCCGTCTCCCACCAAGGCAGGGTGACCCAAAAAGAAAAAATCCCCCAAAATAAAATACTTTCATCATTATTCAACACTTTCACCACACTCATACATAATCACTGTCTTTGCAGAGGCGCTCAGATACGACAGCTGAGAATAGTCCCTCCCAGCTGTCACTATCCCAGACCCCTCCTTTAAAGTGCAGGCATTGTACTTCCCATTTACAGGACTCAAGACCAACTAAATCAATTAACGGGTTTCCCAGAATCCCTTCACAAAATGTTACCCTGCTCACACTCCAACAGCTCGTCAGGTCCCAAAAACCATTCGTCTCCATTCACTCCTATCTAACACGCTCACACATGCTTGCTGGAAGTCCAAGCCCCTCGCCCACAAAACCTCCTTTACCCCCTCCCTCCAACCTTTTCTAGGACGACCCCTACCCCGCCTTCCTTCCCCTACAGATTTATACGCTCTCCAAGTCATTCTACTTTGATCCATTCTATCTAAATGACCAAACCACCTCAACAACCCCTCTTCAGCCCTCTGCCAAATACTTTTAGTAACTCCACACCTTTTCCTAATTTCCACATTCCGAATTTTCTTCATAATATTTACACCACACATTGCCCTTAGACAGGACATCTCCACTGCCTCCAGCCTCCTCCTCGCTGCAGCATTTGCAATCCATGCTTCACACGCATATAAGAGTGTTGGTACCACTATACTTTTGTACATTCCCTTCTTTGCCTCCATGGATAACGTTTTTTGTGTCCACAGATACCTCAACTTCATCAATTCTATGGTTAACCTCATCCTTCATAAACCCATCCGCTGACACGTCAACTCCCAAATATCTGAAAACATTTACTTCTTCCATAATCCCTCTCTCCAATGTGATATCCAATTTTTCTTTATTTAAATCGTTTGATACCCTCATCACCTTACTCTTGTCTATGTTCACTTTTACCTTTCTACCTTTACACACTCTCCCAAACTCGTCCACTAACCTTTGCAACTTTTCTTTAGAATCTCCCATAAGCACAGTATCATCAGCAAAAAGTAACTGTGTCAACTCCCATTTTGCATATAATTCTCCATAATTTAATCCCACCCCTCTCCCCAACACCCTAGCATTTACTTCTTTTACAACCCCATCTATAAATATATTAAACAACCATGGTGACATTACACATCCCTGTCTAAGACCTACTTTTACCAGGAAGTAATCTCCCTCTCTCCTACACACCCTAACCTGAGCCTCACTATCCTCATAAAACTCTTTACAGCCTTCAGTAACTTACTACCTATTCCATACACTTGCAACATTTGCCACATTGCTCCCCTATCCACTCTATCACATGCCTTTTCTAAATCCATAAATGCAATAAAAACTTCTCTACCTTTATCTAAATACTGTTCACATATATGCTTCACTGTAAACACTTGATCTACACATCCCCTACCCACTCTAAATCCTCCTTGCTCATCTGCAATCCTACTCTCTGTCTTACCTCTAATTCTTTCAATAATAACCCTGCCATACACTTTACCTGGTATACTCAGTAAACTTATTCCCCTATAATTTTTACACTCTCTTTTATCCCCCTTCCCTTTATATAATGGAACTATACATGCTCTCTGCCAATCCCTAGGTACCTTCCCTCTTTCATACATTTATTAAACAAAAATACCAACCACTCCAGCACTATATCCCCCTGCTTTTAACATTTCTGTCATGATTCCGTCAATTCCAGCTGCTTTACCCCTTTCATTCTACGTAATGCCTCACGCACCTCCCCACACTCACATCCTGCTCTTCTTCACTCCTAAACGATGTTGTACCTCCCTGGCCAGTACATGAAATTACCGCCTCCCTTTTTTCATCAACATTTAAAAGTTCCTCAAAATATTCCCGCCATCTACCCAATACCTCCAGCTCCCCATCTACTAACTCCCCAACTCTGTTTTTAACTGACAAATCCATTCGTTCCCTAGGCTTTCTTACCTTGTTTATCTCACTCCAAAATTTTTTCTTGTTTTCAGCAAAATTTCTTGACAGAGCCTCTCCCAATCTTTCATCCGCTCTTCTTTTGCACTCTCTCACCACTCTCTTCACCTTTCTTTTACTCTCCACATACTCTGCTCTTCTATTAACACTTCTGTTTTGTAAAAACCTCTCATAAGCTACCTTTTTCTCTTTTATCACACCCTTTACTTCTTCATTCCACCACTCACTCCTCTTTCCTCCTGCACCCACCCTCCTATAGCCACAAACTTCTGCCCCACATTCTAATACTGCATTTTTAAAACTATCCCAACTCTCTTCAACCCCCCCACTACTCCTACTTGCACTAGCCCACCTTTCTGCCAATAGTTGCTTATATCTCACCCTAACTTCCTCCTCCCTTAGTTTATACACTTTTACCTCTCTCTTACTTGCTGTTGCCATTTTCTTTTTGTCCCATCTACCTTTTACTCTAACTGTATCTACAACTAAATAATGATCTGAAGCCTACCCATCAACCTTTTATCCACCAATACATAATCCAGCAAACTACTTTCCTTATGTGCTATATCATACCTTGTATATTTATTTATCCTCTTTTTCATAAAATATGTATTACTTATTACCAGACCTCTTTTTACACATAGCTCAATTAAAGGCTCCCCATTTTCATTTACCCCTGACACCCCAAATTTACCTATTACTCCCTCCACAACATTTTTACCCACTTTAGCATTGAGATCCCCAACCACAAGTACTCTCTCACTTGGTTCAAAACTCCCCATGCACTCACTCAACATTTCTCAAAATCTCTCTCTCTCTCCTCTACACTTCTCTCTTCTCCAGGTGGATAAACAATTACTATAACCCACTTTTCACATCCAACCCTTATTTTACACCATATTGCTACTATAAACATTAAGAAATGGCAAGTAAAACCATTAACATACAGTGGACCCCCGGTTTACATAATTCGTTCCAGAATGCTGTTCAAGTGCCGTTACCAAACGAATTTGTTTGCATGAGGAATAATGTAAATTAGATTAGTCCTTTTAGACCCCCAAAAATACACTTAAAAAAGCACTTACAAAATACAATTACATAATTGTTTGAGTTTGGAGCAGTATGTAAACCGGGGGTCCACTGTACTTAATATTTTTTATCTCCTTCTGTACTTGCTTTAAACTTTAAAAACAGTATGTATATTATGATAAATTCTTGGTATTAATTGAAGAATTTAAATGTTAAAAATGTGAAGTTTGTATGCTGCAAACATTGCTAAATGTTTATTATGAACCACCAGATTTTCTACTGTTTACCCTAATTTCTTCTCAATTAACAGAGTAAGTGAATTTGAAAGTGAAAATCGGATGAGCATTTCAAACCTGGCCATAGTGTTTGGACCATGTCTTTTGTGGCCACGAGAAACATCGTCCCACGATCTCATGACGGACGTCATGCTTCACAATCGTGTTATTGAGGGACTTCTCTCAGATTTCTCAAAGATATTTTCATGTAAAAGGTGATGAGTATATGTGTAGTGTTATTATTCAGTTCATGAAGGTTTCTTAAAAATTTATCTTTCAAGCATGATAAAGGACATGTGCTCATACAGTCATTGCTAATAAGTACTGTCAAACATTGTTAGCTTTATTATATAAAATTACATAATGCTATTACTACTGCTGTTATGAATAAAAGGCTTTGTATGTAAACATATATCACAGACATACATACATCATCAACCATCATTGACATTGACTCATAGAGCAACTGTCATTGCTGCTTAACAGTCACTACTACTGACATTTTCATTCTCTGTCTCTCTCTATTTCTTTATTTCTCTCTCTCTCTTGCTCCCACACACTCACACACTGTATATCTGGTGTTCACTGAAAACTGTGGAATAATAGTCAGTCTGGTGAAACTGTTCATTTTATTGACAAATGGTTTATAAATCAATTTGAAGAACAGTAGACCATCGATTAAGACAGTCATGTAGCAGTATGATTTCGATTACTGCTCTATATTGATTATTTAGTACTGAGTAAATTTAGGAAAAAAAAAATAGCTAATATTTAGTAGAGGATGGCTAGTAACTGATAATTTCACTGGAACTACAGTACACATGCTTGTGCCTTTAACAGTCATTCATTTATTTTAGGTGTATTTATACTAATGTTGAGTATGGTAGTGATTGATAATAAATTGTGAAAAGTAATTGTTGAACAATGTATACACACTAGGTATTGTATTCACATTATATGTAGTTTTCTCTTATTATAGATGTGCTTATGCAAATTGGAGTCCCCTCTCAATTGGGTAAATGCACATTATATTCAGCATTCTCACATTTCAGCTCTGATGATGCAAGATAAGAAAACAGATACGTTTATGGCACTGCCATAAACGTATCTGTATGGAGTTGATAGGGCCATCTCAGTATATGCCATTCATATATAAATTGCTTAACACCATGAAAGTCACAGGCCTAATTAACAAATATGACTGAATTTGCTTTTTTCCTACATACCAGTCAGTACATAGTGTTTTCTTATCTTGCATCATCAGAGCTGAAATGTGAGAATGCTGAATATAATGTGCATTTACCCAATTGAGAGGGGACTCATATTTGCATAAGCACATCTATAATAAGAGAAAACTACATATAATGTAAATACAATACCTAGTGTGTATACATTGTGCATCTTTTTTTTTTTTTTTTTTTTATAAATAAGTTGCATATTCTGAGTTCACCTGTTCGTGAGAGAGACTGGCACCAGTATTTCTCTCCTTTTGCATAATTGGGTTAAAAATGAGGGAAACCTGGATATAACATATACTGTACAGTATCCCAGTCATATATACTGCCCATCAGTTTTGTTGATAAACTATTTTGTTGTGATAAAGAATGATGTATGAGATTGTTGGTTATGTTTACATCTGCTCATACCTCCCAGCATCCATCTCCCTCACCCTCTGCTAATTACTTTTTTTATTATTGAAAACAAGGGAACTGGTCCTGTTTTAATTTTTTATTTAACCCTTTCAGGGTCACTCCCGTAGCTCTACTACTGTGAAGCCAGGGTCAGTCCCGTACTTCTACGCCATGAGCTCATCTCGCTCAGATGAGCTGTGAGTGGTAAATTTGGGCCTAGATATGAGAGAATGGATCTGTGCTGTAAGTGTGCACCATATAAAAAAAATCCTGCAGCAATCAGGGCATAATTGGAAAAAACTGCGACCATGTTTTTGGTTTAAAACCCTGAATTTTCGTTGTATTTTTGTATGATTTTTATTGTTGTATTCTCAGTTTCTGGGTCTCATTTGATAGAATGGAAGCTATATTACAGAAATAGAGATGATTTTGATTGGTTCTGGACTGAAAATAGCTTGAAATTGAGCTCAAAATAGCAGAAATATTAGATTTTTCCTGATATTCCAGAGTACATAAATGACTTCACTTGTTCAATAAGCATCCAGTCTAATACGCATTTAGGAATACACTGACATTATTTATACAATTACAGTGGACCCCCGGATTACATCATTTTTTCGTTCAAGAATGCTGTTCAAGTGCCATTACTGAATGAATTTATTCCCATAAGGAATAATGTAAATTGGATTAGTTCTTTTAGACCCCCAAAATTACACTAACAAAAGCACTTAAAAAAATAAACTTACATAAAAGGGCGAGTTTGGAGACTATTGTAAACCGGGGGTCCACTGTATTACAATTATGCGGTAGTCTGTATAACAATAAATCTTCTGTTTTTTGTGTGAATAAAAAATTCAAAATGGAAAGCAAGTGTAATATAAGAGAGGCCTGGGGACGTAACTAATGAACAGAGGAAATCTTTTTTTAGTGTCAGGAATGTCTACTTTATTTATTCTGGACCCTATTTTTAAATTGGGTAGTTGAAATAAGTAAATGGGCAGTTTTGTGTACTCAGTCAATAGATTAACAGGAATACTAGTGAAATATCTACGAGTTTGGTCGATTGGAACAATGGAATTGGCTGAAAATAGGGCTCAAAGTGGGCGAAATTGCCAAAACCGCTAACTTTACAAGAGCACAATTCCACAAGTTTTCCATCAAATTTTGTACTTTTTGATTAAGTGTGCACCAGGGTCCAAGAATTTAAAAAAAAAAATTATTTTTTCTTATGAAATGGTAGAGAATCTTTTTCTGAAGGTAATAAAACAAAAAGTACAAAATTTGATGGAAAATTGACGGAATTATGCTCTCGCGAATTTTGATGTGTCAGCAATAGTTACGCATCAGCGATTTTGCCGACTTTGACTCCCATTTTAGGCCAATTACATTATTCCAGTCCACCAAATTTTTAGCTATTTCTCTAGTATTACTTCTATTCTACCGATTGAGCACAAGAAATCGCCCAGTCAACTGTTTCAACTACAAAATAAAGTGATTGGAAATTGGTAATTTGGCTAATTTAACGTAAAGTTCAAAATATTCCAGTTTCAAAATAGGGTCCAGAATAAACAATGCAGGCATTCCTGGCTTTAAACTAACATTTCCTCTGTTCATTAGTTACGTTTTCAGGCTTTACAAATGAATTCCATTTTGATTTTTTTATTATTCATATAATGAATTTTTATTCAAACCAAAAAATGGAAGATTTACTGTTATGCAATATTGTAATAATTGTATAAATAATATCTCCACATTTGTGAACGTATATTAGACCAACCAGCTGGCGCGTCATTTGTTTACTCTTGAACATCGGCAAAAATTTAACATTTCCGCTACTTTGAGCTCAGTTTCAAGCCATTTCCAGTACTAAAACCAATCAATATCATCTCTATTTCTGTAATATATTTTTCATTCTATCAAATGAGACCACGAAATCGCAAATACAACTATAAAAAGCATACAAAAAATCACTGCAAATTCGCAGTTTTAATCGAAAATTATGGTCTCAGGTTTTTTTTCTCATTATGCACTGTGTGCTGCAGGATTTGTTTCATGTGATGCACACTTACCACATAGATGTATTCTCAAATATCTAGGCCCAAATTTACCACTCAAAGCTTATCTGAGTGAGCTGAGCTCATGGCGTAAAACTACGGTTTGGACCCTCAACTCAAAGCCGAAGAACTATGGCACGAACCCTGAAAGGGTTAACTTAAGTAGTATTATTAACTTCAATGTTTTACTGTCCATAAGTCTTGTCTTGGGAGCAAGGGGCTAGTAACCCCTTCTTCTGTATACATTACTAAAGTTGAAAAGAGAAACTTTTGTTTTTCCTTTTGGGCCACCCTGCCTCGGTGGGAAACGGCCGATTTGTTGAAGGAAGAAGTCTTGGCTTATGGACAGTAATACATTGATGGTATTTTTACTGATATAGTAAGTGATCATGGTTGGGGTAGTGGCAGGTGATAGTTAAGGAACTGCATGTCATATGTTTATACAGGTATTGGTCAAGGTCACATCAATCCTCCACACATTTCTAGAGCATCAATCAATGACAACTAAAATGTAAGGAATGGAAAACTATAATATTTTTGAGTCTTGATGAATTACAAGTCTTAAAAATTGCTTGTCATTCTTGGGGGGCCCATGTCATCCTATTTTTTCCATTTTTTTTTTCAGTTTATTGTATATGATTTTTTTTAATTATACTCCGTTTTCTGGAACGTAACTACCATCTTAATTGACGGTCTACTGCATTTTAATAAATAGTATTGCCTGTTACAAACAACTTGATAATGCTTGCCACATAAATGCAATGTTTTGCATTCTTCGTATAAATGCAGTTTTAGGGAAAGCATTAAGGTTACTTAAGGAAACAGTTTCCAGTACTGCATTACATTCCATAATGGTATTCAGGAGTATGTGAGGTGCTACTGTATATAGTTATTCTATTCCAAACTGTAAAAATTTCATGAAATCTGTTTTGTTTTGTACTACATGTAACTTATTTTTTTTATCTAAAAAATGTTGATAAAAAGACAGTTTAAAATTGACTTATATTAGCAGGAATTTTCTCTTGCTTTTATCTGTAAATACAGGTCTCAGTATTGTAAATTTAATGTGTTAATTATAGAGGAGACATCATGCAGGCCTTGTCTGATACCATCAACCAGTTGCATGAAGCTCCATTGCTAAGTCAACTTTGTACATTATTTCTCTGTATTATTTGTATATGCATATCAAATTGTATATTTTGAATTCACAGATGTTTTATAAATGTTGTATAATAGTTTCATTCCTTGATCCATAGATGGGGTATAGGTTAAATTTATGATGATGTAACTTAACATTATTGATGGTAAGTTGGGCCTCAGTTGAAGCCCAGGGGTGTGTATATACAATATATCATCCCTTTGTTAGTTGATCTTAACAGTTTTAACCACCAAAATCTGTAAATAATAAGCATTATTAATGAATTTAATGTAAATGTTATTATTTTACAAATACTTCATAATATTTTTTAACTATTATAGTGGACTTGAGCCTTATGAAAGGGTATGAGTGTGTCTTGTAGACACAGTGGTAACATTTAATAATGTTTTACCCATTACCACCATTACACTAGTTTGCAAAATGATACACCTCAAATGAGGTTCCTTGATGCTGGTAAAGGATTCTTAATCTAAGGGATTTGACCAATGCTCCAATTCCTTGAATCATGCCTGAATGTCTTCCATTCCACCAGGCGCTGTATGACCTTTATGAGTTTAGAATTCCACCCCGCCTCCATGAATGTAATAATTACGAAGAAGTGTAATGCTGCCTGTGGTATAAAGTGCCTTCATTATAGCCAAAGTTAAAGGGATGGGTATTGTTTGTTGACTTCTGTCTAGCCAGGGCTTAAAGGATATATTTATAGCATAGAGTAGCTGCCCTAAAGGTGCCAGCTTCATTTTTCTATAAATGATTCCTATCTTGAAATGTTGTCATGAGACTTCACAAGTACTCATAAAGTATTTTATTTAAAATAAATGTTTTTTTTATATAGTATATAATTTTTTAAACACGCTGGCCATGTCTTACTGAGGCTGGTTGATATGAAAAAGAAACACTTTCACCATCATTTACGCTATCACTGTCTTTCCAGAGGAGTGCAGATACAACATTTCAGCTGTCCCTCTAAACAGCAAACTGGACTTCCTATAGGACTCAAGTCCAGCTAACTGGTTTCTCTGAATTCCTTCACAAAATATTACCTTGTTCACACTCCGACAACTCGTCAAGTCCATAAACAATTTGTCTCCACTCACTCCTATCTGACACGTATATTCTGCGGCCTCTCCTACAACTCTTTCTAAACTTGATCCCATCAATCATCAGGAACTACTTTTATGTCTAGGTGCTTTTTGCTACTCGCCTATCATGAGCCTGTATGCAGAGACAAATGTTCCATCCTTGAACAATTGCCGCGATGACCATTGCCTCCGTTATTTTGTCCTCATTCATGACCCTCACGATCCTTCTACATACAGGATAGTAATGGACGTTAGTAGAGGTCCATTATTTGTTCGACGCCTCTGTTTACTCCATCCCTTTTCTCTGTCTTCACTCACTCTTCACTTCTCTTCAGTTGCCCCCTTTATATGTTCATCCAGCATCTAACTTTTCTGTGTACCCCTGGGAGGTTCCGACAGTTCGTGTATGTTCTTCCCCACTGCCATGTGTGAACGCTGAACTACCCAGTTGCTTCTTGCTCTCTTTTTCTCAACCACTTCCAGTCTCACTCTCATGCTGTTGCAGTGTACACTGATGGTTTTAAATCCTCTGACTGTGTCGGAGTGTTTCCGGACAGTGTGGTGCAAGGTCATTTATTAGACTGGGCTAGCGTTTTTACAGCTGAACTGTATGCAATTCTCATTGCAGTTATCCGTATTGCATCTATGCCTACCTCAATGTTTGTAGCAGTATTCCATTCTCAAACTGTTTTGTTGTAATCTCTAACCACCTTCGCAACCGTTGGTAACAACATTGGTCTGATATGGCTCATAACGAACTATATTCTATCAAGCCTAATTTAGGTTTCTGGCCTCCTCATCATCGATGCCTAGGTTAGGAAACTACACTCTCCCATCTTCTCATCAGGCACACCCGTCTTACTCATGGGTATCTTATGGAGAGACGCCCCTTCCCACTCTGTGAGAATTGTCAGGTTCCAGTTTCTGTTAGCCATATTCTGTTGGACTGTCCACTCTATCAACGAGCACGCAGAATTTACCTCAGACACCGTCACTGTTCTTATACCCTTACTTTATCTTCCCTCCTTGCTGACGGCCCCACCTTTGACTCAGACTCCCTCTTTGACTTTTTAACAACCGATTTATTACATAAACTTTGATAATGTTTTCTTTAGCACTCCTCACGGCCCTTTCTAACTCTACCTCTTATCCTTCCCACCCCTGGCTACTCTCTGCTCCAGCAGTACCCCCTGCCCTGCAGCGGTGTCTGACCCTCGTGGGTTTAGCGCTTGGTTTTTTATTATAGTAATCCTATCTAACATGCTCGCACATGCCTGCTGTATGTCTAAGCCTCCTCCTCCTTTACGCACGCATTAACGCGCATGCATATACACACGCACACGCGTACACGCATGTGCACCTACCTACCTATACCTACCTCCATTCTTTCCTAGGACAACCCGTACCCATCCTTCCCTTCACGATAGATTTATACACCTTTCAAGTCGTCTTATTTTGCTTCATCCTTTCTAAATAACCAAACCACCTCAACAACCTGTCCTTAGTCCTCTGGAAAATACTTTTAGTAACTGCACCAAAAACAAAATAACTCTTGGCGTCTTTTTAAATGTTTTAATTTTTAAGGGAGCCAAGAATTTAAATTAAAAATATACAGAAAACAAACAAATGACTGCTCTTACATACACTGCTCTTTATATCACAGGCAACTTTTCATTCTGAATAGTTGTTAAAGTGACTTTGTAAACAAGAAGATTGTGGATTAATAAGATTTTGGTTCTGAGATATGTACTTCTTCCTTTGTTACTGCAGCAGCAGTTTGGAAGAGGATGTTTGAAGTTGTCTCCGTGACATCCACACTAACATTACTATGCATGGTACACTATTAATTTAATCATTAATCTGCATTTGTGCACTGGAAGACTTTGTGATGTAATAGGGTTGCAGTCTCTCATTTTCATTTATATGTTCTGTATCTCCAAATACTTGTGTTACGAGTCGATGAAGAATTTTTTTTTTTTTTTTCTCCAACAAGTCGGCCGTCTCCCACCGAAGCAGGGTGACCCAAAAAGAAAGAAAATCCCCAAAAAGAAAATACTTTCATCATCATTCAACACTTTCACCACACTCATACATAATCACTGTCTTTGCAGAGGCGCTCAGATACGACATCTGAGAATAGTCCCTCCCAGCTGTCACTATCCCAGACCCCGCCTTTAAAGTGCAGGCATTGTGCTTCCCATTTCCAGGACTCAAGTCCAACTAAATCAATTAACGGGTTTCCCTGAATCCCTTCACAAAATGTTACCCTGCTCACACTCCAACAGCTCGTCAGGTCCCAAAAACCATTCGTCTCCATTCACTCCTATCTAACACGCTCACACATGCTTGCTGGAAGTCCAAGCCCCTCGCCCACAAAACCTCCTTTACCCCCCTCCCTCCAACTTTTTCTAGGACCCTACCCTGCCTTCCTTCCCCTACAGATTTATACGCTCTCCAAGTCATTCTACTTTGATCCATTCTCTCTAAATGAGCAAACCACCTCAACAACCCCTCTTCAGCCCTCTGACAAATACTTTTAGTAACTCCACACCTTCTCCTAATTTCCACATTCCGAATTTTCTGCATAATATTTACACCACACATTGCCCTTAGACAGGACATCTCCACTGCCTCCAGCCTCCTCCTCGCTGCAGCATTTGCAACCCATGCTTCACACCCATATAAGAGTGTTGGTATCACAATACTTTTGTACATTCCCTTCTTTGCCTCCATGAATAACATTTTTTGTCTCCACAGATACCTCATCGCACCACTCACCTTTTTTCCTTCATCAATTCTATGGTTAATCTCATCCTTCATAAACCCATCCGCTGACACGTCAACTCCCAAATATCTGAAAACATTTACTTCTTCCATAATCCCTCTCTCCAATTTGATATCCAATTTTTCTTTATTTAAATCGTTTGATACCCTCATCACCTTACTCTTATCTATGTTCACTTTCAACTTTCTACCTTTACACACCTTCCCAAACTCGTCCACTAACCTTTGCAACTTTTCTATATAATCTCCCATAAGCACAGTATCATCAGCAAAAAGTAACTGTGTCAACTCCCATTTTGAATTTAATTCCCCATAATTTAATCCCACCCCTCTCCCCTACACCCTAGCATTTACTTCTTTACAACCCCATCTATAAATATATTAAACAACCATGGTGACATTACACATCCCTGTTTAAGACCTACTTTTACCGGGAAGTAATCTCCTCTCTCCTACACACCCTAACCTGAGCCTCACTATCCTCATAAAAACTCTTACAGCCTTCAGTAACTTACTACCTATTCCATACACTTGCAACATTTGCCACATTGCTCCCTATCCACTCAATCATATGCCTTTTCTAAATCCATAAATGCAATGAAAACTTCTTACCTTTATCTAAATACTGTTCACATATATGCTTCACTGTAAACACTTGATCTACACATCCCCTACCCACTCTAAAGCCTCCTTGCTCATCTGCAATCCTACTCTCTGTCTTACCTCTAATTCTTTCAATAATAACCCTGCCATACACTTTACCTGGTATACTTGGTAAACTTCTTCCCCTATAATTCTTACAATCTCTTTTATCCCCCTTCCCTTTATATAAAGGAACTATACATGCTCTCTGCCAATCCCTAGGTACCTACCCCTCTTTCATACATTTATTAAACAAAAATACCAACCACTCCAACACTATATCCCCCCCTGCTTTTAACATTTCTGTCATGATCCCGTCAGTTCCAGCTGCTTTACCCTCTTTCTTTCTGCGTAATGCCTCACGCACCTCCCCCACATTCACATTCTGCTCTTCTTCACTCCTAAACGATGTTGTACCTCCCTGGCCAGTACATGAAATTACCGCCTCCCTTTTTTCATCGACATTTAAAAAGTTCCTCAAAATATTCCCGCCATCTACCCAATACCTCCAGCTCCCCATCTACTAACTCCCCTACTCTGTTTTTAACTGACAAATCCATTCGTTCCCTAGGCTTTCTTACCTTGTTTATCTCGCTCCAAAAATTTTTCTTGTTTTCAGCAAAATTTCTTGACAGAGCCTCTCCCATTCTTTCATCTGCTCTTCTTTTGCACTCTCGCCACTCTCTTCACCTTTCTTTTACTTTCCATATACTCTGCTCTTCTATTAACACTTCTGTTTTGTAAAAACCTCTCATAAGCTACCTTTTTCTCTTTTATCACACCCTTTACTTCTTCATTCCACCTCTCACTCCTCTTTCCTCCTGCACCCACCCTCCTATAGCCACAAACTTCTGCCCCACATTCTAATACTGCATTTTTAAAACTCCCAACTCTCTTCAACCCCCCACTACTCATACTTGCACTAGCCCACCTTTCTGCCAATAGTTGCTTAAATCTCACCCTAACTTCCTCCTCCCTTAGTTTATACACTTGCAGTATTCCCACTGCTCCTCAGTAGTTCTTGACTTTGTAGTGAGGTTCTCTGTTTTATCACTGGACTCTTTTATATATGTTCTTCTTCTTTCAACAAATCGGCCGCTTCCCACCAAGGCGGGGTGCCCCAAAGAGAAAAACAAAAGTTTCTCTTTTTAACTTTAGTAATGTATACAGGAGAAGGGGTTACTAGCCCCTTGCTCCCGGCATTTTAGTCGACTCTTACGACACGCATGGCTTACAGAGGAAGAATTCTGTTCCACTTCCCCGTGGAGATAAGAGGAGATAAGAACAAGAACTAGTAAGAAATTGGAAGAAAACCCAGAGGGGTGTGTATATATATGCTTGTACATGAATGTGTAATGTGACCTAAGTGTAAGTAGAAGTAACAAGACATGCCTGAAATCTTGCATGTTTATGAGACAGAAAAAAGACACCAGCAATCCTACCATCATGTAAAACAATTACAGGCTTTCGTTTGACACTCACCTGGCAGGGCGGTAGTACCTCCCTGGGCGGTTGCTGTTTACCAACCTACTACCTAAGTTTTATATTTTTTTTTTTTTTTTTTTTTAACAAGTCGGCCGTCTCCCACCGAGGCAGGGTGACCCAAAAAGAAAGAAAATCCCCAAAAAGAAAATACTTTCATCATCATTCAACATTTTCACCACACTCGTACATAATCACTGTCTTTGCAGAGGAGCTCAGATACGACAGCTGAGAAAAGTCCTCCCAGCTGTCACTATCTCAGACTCCCTTTAAAGTGCAGGCATTGTACTTCCCATTTCAGGACTCAAGTCCAACTAAATCAATTAACTGGTTTCCTGAATCCCTTCACAAAATGTTTCCTGCTCACACTCCAACAGATCGTCATGTCCCAAAACCATTCGTCTCCATTCACTCCTATCTAACACGCTCACACATGCTTGCTGGAAGTCCAAGCCCTCGCCCACAAACCTCCTTTACCCCTTCCTCCAACCTTTTCTAGGACGACCCTACCCCGCCTTCCTTTCCCTACAGATTTATATGTCTCCAAGTCATTCTACTTTGATCCATTCTCTCTAAATGACCAAACCACCTCAACAACCCTCTTCAGCCCTCTGACAAATACTTTTAGTAACTCCACACCTTCTCCTAATTTCCACATTCCGAATTTTCTGCATAATATTTACACCACACATTGCCCTTAGACAGGACATCTCCACTGCCTCCAGCCTCCTCCTCGCTGCAGCATTTGCAACCCATGCTTCACACCCATATAAGATTGTTGGTACCACTATACTTTCGTACATTCCCTTCTTTGCCTCCATGGATAACGTTTTTGTCTCCACAGATACCTCAATGCACCACTCACCTTTTTTCCTTCATCAATTCTATGGTTAACCTCATCCTTCATAAACCCATCCGCTGACACGTCAACTCCCAAATATCTGAAAACATTTACTTCTTCCATAATCCTCTCTCCAATGTGATATCCAATTTTTCTTTATTTAAATCGTTTGATACCCTCATCACCTTACTCTTGTCTATGTTCACTTTTAACTTTCTACCTTTACAATCTCTCCCAAACTCGTCCACTAGCCTTTGCAACTTTTCTTTAGAATCTCCCATAAGCACAGTATCATCAGCAAAAAGTAACTGTGTCAACTCCCATTTTGCATTTAATTCTCCATAATTTAATCCCACCCTCTCCCCAACACCCTAGCATTTACTTCTTTTACAACCCCATCTATAAATATATTAAACAACCATGGTGACATTACACATCCCTGTCTAAGACCTACTTTTACCGGAAGTAATCTCCTCTCTCCTACACACCCTAACCTGAGCCTCACTATCCTCATAAAAACTCTCTACAGCCTTCAGTAACTTACTACCTATTCCATACACTTGCAACATTTGCCACATTGCTCCCTATCCACTCTATCATATGCCTTTTCTAAATCCATAAATGCAATAATAACTTCTCTACCTTTATCTAAATACTGTTCACATATATGCTTCACTGTAAACACTTGATCTACACATCCCCTACCCACTCTAAAGCCTCCTTGCTCATCTGCAATCCTACTCTCTGTCTTACCTCTAATTCTTTCAATAATAACCCTGCCATACACTTTACCTGGTATACTCAGTAAACTTATTCCCCTATAATTTTTACACTCTCTTTATCCCCCTTCCTTTATATAAAGGAACTATACATGCTCTCTGCCAATCCCTAGGTACCTTCCCTCTTTCATACATTTATTAAACAAAAATACCAACCACTCCAGCACTATATCCCCCTGCTTTTAACATTTCTGTCATGATTCCGTCAATTCCAGCTGCTTTACCCCTTTCATTCTACGTAATGCCTCACGCACCTCCCCACACTCACATCCTGCTCTTCTTCACTCCTAAACGATGTTGTACCTCCCTGGCCAGTACATGAAATTACCGCTCCCTTTTTCATCGACATTTAAAAGTTCTCGAAATATTCCCGCCATCTACCCAATACCTCCAGCTCCCCATCTACTAACTCCCCTACTCTGTTTTTAACTGACAAATCCATTCGTTCCTAGGCTTTCTTACCTTGTTTATCTCACTCCAAAAATTTTCTTGTTTTCAGCAAAATTTCTTGACAGAGCCTCTCCCATTCTTTCATCCGCTCTTCTTTTGCACTCTCTCACCACTCTCTTCACCTTTCTTTTACTCTCCACATACTCTGCTCTTCTATTAACACTTCTGTTTTGTAAAACCTCTCATAAGCTACCTTTTTCTTTTATCACACCCTTTACTTCTTCATTCCACCACTCACTCCTCTTTCCTCCTGCACCCACCCTCCTATAGCCACAAACTTCTGCCCCACATTCTAATACTGCATTTTTAAAACTATCCCAACTCTCTTCAACCCCCCCACTACTCCTACTTGCACTAGCCCACCTTTCTGCCAATAGTTGCTTATATCTCACCCTAACTTCCTCCTCCCTTAGTTTATACACTTTTACCTCTCTCTTACTTGCTGTTGCCATTTTCTTTTTGTCCCATCTACCTTTTACTCTAACTGTAGCTACAACCAAATAATGATCTGATATATCCGTTGCCCTCTATAAACATGTACATCCTGAAGCCTACTCATCAACCTTTATCCACCAATACATAATCCAACAAACTACTTTCCTTACGTGCTATATCATACGTTGTATATTTATTTATCCTCTTTTTCATAAAATATGTATTACTTATTACCAAACCTCTTTCTACACATAGCTCAATTAATGGTTCCCATTTACATTTACCCTGGCACCCCAAATTTACCTACTACTCCATCCACAACATTTTTACCCACTTTAGCATTAAGATCCCCAACCACAATTACTCTCTCACTTGGTTCAAAACTCCCCACACACTCACTCAACATTTCCCAAAATCTCTCTCTCTCCTCTACACTTCTCTCTTCTCCAGGTGCATAAACACTTACTATAACCCACTTTTCACATCCAACCTTTATTTTACTCCACATAATCCTTGAATTTATACATTTATATTCCTTCTTTACCTGCCATAACTGATTATTCAACATTATTGCCACTCCTTCTTTAGCTCTAACTCTATTTGAAACCCCTGATCTAATCCCATTTATTTCTCCCCACTGAAACTCTCCTACCCCCTTCAGCTTTGTCTCACTTAAAGCCAGGACATCCAGCTTCTTTTCATTCATAACATCTACAATCATCTCTTTCTTATCATTCGCACAACATCCACGCACATTCAAACATCCCACTTTGACGGTTTTCTTCTTCTTATATATATTTATTTTCTTTTTTTGGGGATTTTCTTTCTTTTTGGGTCACCCTGCCTCGGAGTGAGACGGCCGACTTGTTGAAAAAAAAAAAATATTTATTTTATGCAATTTGTCTTACATGCACATCATTTCTTCATTTTTTTCATTTTCATCAAGGTTAATATTAGGTGTCATTCTTCTTGTTACTAAGAGTGTCTTGAAAAGCTTCAGTTCCATAAATTAGAGATGTTCCTTTTCTACCTATAATAGATTTCGTTCATATCTTTCATTTTACAGGTGATTTCACATGTTGCTATCAAAGTGGATGTTTTCCTTGGACAATGAAAGAAGTTTTGGTTTGTCCTCTTATCAATAAGCCTTTCCTTGATTCAGAAAATATCAATCATCCTGTTTTAAATGTTACATTCCTTCCAGAATTGACTAAATATGCTATTCTTGATCAAGTTTCCTTTATTTTGAAATGGAGTAATGTTTTGTGTGTGCAATCTGCGTACTGACCATTTCATTCAACCGAGACCGCTTTATGCAAAGTTTGTAATGATCTGTTACCAAACATTTATTTAGGAAATGCACTATTGTTAATTTTGTTGGACCTTTCTGCTTCATTTGACATCAGTGGTAATGGATTATTATATATATGTGATCTTTTAGGTCTTATGGATACTGCTTTGTCACTTCTGAAATGCTTTTTGGGGGGTCTTATCAAGTGTGGTAGGCAATGTTTCTGTATCTGATGCATCTCCTTTGCCTAATGCCATTTCTCAGAACTCTGTTCTTGTACCAGTATTTTTTTCCATTTATGTAGTAATGTAGCCTTGCTATTGGATGACCATGGGGTTCATTATCAGCATAAAAAAAATTTATGCTGATGATACACAGATCTACATCCTGATTTTGAATGTGGAAGATGCAGAACTATTTTAGTTCACTTCTTGACATCCAAATTTGGATGACAAATATAACATTGGAACTAAATGAGGGTAAGACAGATTTTGATTATTAAGAAAAATCTCAGGAGAATACAGATTAGATATTTGGGTCCCTTTGATTGTAGCGGTGTTAGTTTGCAGCCCTTGATCAGTGAATGATCTGGGTGTTTACCTGGATTCTTTGTTGCCATTTGTTAGCCATATTGACCAGATAGTTTAATCTTGCAAGTTTTAGAAAGTATCTTGATATGCAGAGTATTTTGGTCCTTATCCTTATTTGTTTCCTCTCAAATTGATTTTTGTAATTGTGAGTTTACCTAATTACTTAAAAGACTTCAGTCTGTACTGAATTGTGCAGCTAGACTAGTATTTTCACTCCCACCTGAAGTTCCTACAAGTTCCCACTCATATCAGACACATTGACTCCATATCAAGACAAGAATTAAATTTAAATTCTGTTTATGAACATTTAAAGCCATTAGTTAAAAAACCCTAGTATCTTGATATGCCTGTAACTTTCATATCGGGCTCAGGAATGTTTCTACGAATTACTGTGTGGCACTTATCCGTATTGCATCTATGCCTGAGTCACCATTTGTGGTCGTTTCAGACTCCCTTAGTGCTTTACAGGCTATCCGTAAAATTGATACACCTCACCCCCTAATTCTTCGTATCCACCCTTCTTGCAGATGGACCTTCCTTTAATCCTGACTCTCTCGTTGACTTTTTGACAAACTGACTTACTACACAAACTCTGAACATTATACCTCTAGCACCTCCCTCAGTCCCTTCTACCTTGATCTCTTGCTACCCTCTATCCCTGCACTATCCACCATCCTGCTGCACTCCATACCCTACTAATCATTCATCTCCCTCTTACAACTCATTCTCCGTGCATCCTGCAATAACCTGCAGCGCTGTATAGCCCCTGTGGTTTAGCGCTTCTATTTGATTATAATAATAATCATGAACATGAACTTTAGTATTCTTTCTTTTTTTATCTTAGCTGTTGTATTTATGGTATGTTTTTTTTTTTTTTTCAACAAGTCGGCCGTCTCCCACCGAGGCAGGGTGACCCAAAAAGAAAGAAAATCCCCAAAAAGAAAAAACTTTCATCATCATTCAACACTTTCACCACACTCATACATAATCACTGTCTTTGCAGAGGAGCTCAGATACTACAGCTGAGAAAAGTCCCTCCCAGCTGTCACTATCTCAGACCCTCCTTTAAAGTGCAGGCATTGTACTTCCCATTTCCAGGACTCAAGTCCAACTAAATCAATTAACTGGTTTCCTGAATCCTTCACACAATGTTACCTCTGCTCACACTCCAACAGATCGTCATGTCCCAAAACCATTCGTCTCCATTCACTCCTATCTAACACGTCACACATGCTTGCTGGAAGTCCAAGCCCTCGCCCACAAAACCTCCTTTACCCTTCCCTCCAACCTTTTCTAGGACGACCCTACCCCGCCTTCCTTCCCTACAGATTTATACGCTCCAAGTCATTCTACTTTGATCCATTTCTCTAAATGACCAAACCACCTCAACAACCCTCTTCAGCCCTCTGACAAATACTTTTAGTAACTCCACACCTTCTCCTAATTTCCACATTCCGAATTTTCTGCATAATATTTACACCACACATTGCCCTTAGACAGGACATCTCCACTGCCTCCAGCCTCCTCCTCGCTGCAGCATTTGCAACCCATGCTTCACACCCATATAAGAGTGTTGGTACCACTATACTTTCGTACATTCCCTTCTTTGCCTCCATGGATAACGTTTTTTGTCTCCACAGATACCTCAATGCACCACTCACCTTTTTTCCTTCATCAATTCTATGGTTAACCTCATCCTTCATAAACCCATCTGCTGACACATCAACTCCCAAATATCTGAAAACATTTACTTCTTCCATAATCCCTCTCTCCAATGTGATATCCAATTTTTCTTTAAATTGTGCAAGCACTAAATGAATTTCCCAAAGAACAGGTGATCAAGAATTATAAAATCCCAAATTATTATTTTGTTAAAAATTTGCCATAATATTTTACAGTTGACCCTTGAACAACACGGGTTTGAACTGCATAGATCCACGTATAAAAGCATTTTTTTCAGTAAATATACTGGAAAAATTTTTGGAAGTTTGCAACAATTTAAAAAAAAGAATTGCAGATAAAGTGCGTAGCCTAGAAATATTGAAAAAATTAAGGGAAAGCTGGATATATC